>JALQSN010000288.1:0-61822 GCA_023690525.1 Holotrichia oblita | reverse complement strand
ACCTCAAAAGCAAAAAGAAAATAGGCGTCATTGCCACAGGAGCCATGAGTGACCCTTATAATCCTTTTGAGGAAACAGAGAAACTTACCAGAAATTCGCTGGAGCTTATTGATGCTTACAATTTTGGCCTAGCCATAGCAACCAAAAGTACTCTTATCACCAGAGATATTGATATTTTAAAGAATATAACATCCAAATCTCCAATAATTATCAAAATTACCATTACAACTGCCGACGATTCGCTATGTAAAAAGATTGAGCCTAATGTCAGTACTTCAAGCGAAAGATTTAATACTTTAAAAATACTTTCAAATAATGAAATCTACTGCGGAATTTTATTAATGCCGATTTTACCTTTTATTGATTATTATTATCAAAAACTTGATGAACTATTTCCGGGTATAAAAGATAAATACATAAAACAATATGGGCTCCAATATAGCTGTTTAAGTCCTCAAGCAAAAAATCTTTATTCTGTATTTTCAAGCCAATGTGATAAACTTGGCTTGATTTATAAAATGGAAAATATTATAAAACATTATAAGCAAAAATATAATTATGGGCAAATGAGTTTATTTTAAAAATTAGAAAGTTTTTACCAATGGATTTACTCAAATTATAATGAACCTATCAAGGTCGAAAGGGTATGGGTATTATGTCTGAACAAATATATCGACAACAAAAAGAACTTGCTCAATTAATTGAGCGTTATTCGGGTTCGGAAGGAGTTTTCGAGACTGCTATCCCGTCTTTGGCTTTTGTGCGTTTCACAAGAGTTATTGAGCCGGTCTGTAGAGTTTACAAGCCTGCCATATGCTTTATAGCTCAAGGTTTGAAAGAGGTAGTACTGGCACAGGAACTGTTTAAGTATGGCCCTGCCGATTACCTTGTCTCATCCATGAACTTACCGGTATTCGGCCAAGTTATAAAAGCTTCTGCCGATGCTCCCTATTTGAGTTTGAGATTAGAATTTACGCAGAATCAAATTTTTGAGGTTTTAAAAGAGGCTAAAATTCAAATCAACCCCCAAGAAAGCACCAATCGAGCCATGTTTATCGGACATATGGAGGTATCTGTACTGGAGGCGATACTCAGATTAGCCCGTTTGCTGGACAATCCTACAGACATTCCGTTCCTGGCTCCTGTCTATACGAAGGAAATTCTATATAGGCTTCTGCAAGGGCAGCATAGAGTTGCGCTGGCACAAATGGCAATTGAAGGAAGCGTTACTTATCGAATCAGAGAAACAATTGACCAAATCATCAGCAACTTCGATAAGCCTTTGCGAATCGAAGAGATTGCGAAAATGGCCAGTATGGGAGTTTCAACGTTTCACAAACACTTCAAAGAAGTAACCGCCATGAGTCCCCTTCAGTTTCAAAAACATTTGCGCTTGCAGGAAGCGCAGCGTCTTTTATTATCCGAATCAGCAAACGCCGCCGACATCGCTTTTAGGGTGGGCTATGAAAGTTCATCCCAATTCAATCGTGAATATTCTCGGATGTTTGGTCTTCCGCCTAAAGAAGATATAAAACGCCTAAAGGCGAGCTATAACTAAAGTATAAACAAATGATGTATGCAAGGAGTGCAGTTAAAAACCTGCACTCCTTGCATATTTTTATTTGATTGCAAGAGAAATAGGCAATCATTTAAGAGAAATGGGATAACGGTTGCTATTCCATATAAGGTATAATAAATTTAAGTAAAACTGTTCTAAACAATAAGACGCATCAGGAGGACACTTAATGAAGAAATCTTTAACCCTTGTTTTAACTTTGTTTATTATGGTATTCGGTTTAGCTGGCTGCGGCAGCAGTAAAAATCAGTCCAACAATAGCTCGCAGCCGCAGCCTTCCAGTGCTGAGCAAAACAAGACATTTCCCCCATTGGCACTGCCTCAGCCGCAAATAAAGAAGCCGCGAAGATACTGGTAGTGTATTTCTCCATGCCGGAAACAACGAATCCGAATAATATGACCAAGGAAGAGGACAACAGTACGGTAGTAATAAACGGTGAAGTTTTAGGCAACACACAATATGTGGCGCACTTAATTCAGAAAAATACCGGCGCCGATATCTTCCGCATTGAGCCGAAAACGCCATATCCCACGAATCACAAGACACTGGTAGATTTAGCCAAAGCAGAGCAGAATAATAAAGCGAGACCAGAACTTGCTGCAAAAGTAGCGAACCTTGGACAGTATGATGTGATTTTTCTGGGATACCCCAACTGGTGGGCTGACATGCCGATGATTTTGTACTCTTTCCTTGAAAGCCATAATCTATCCGGCAAAACCGTTATTCCTTTCAATACCCACGGAGGAAATGGGTTTTCTAAAACTATCAACACCATTGCCGCATTACAGCCGAACGCTAATGTTATTAAAAACGGCTTTACTGTTTCCAGAGATAATGTGCATAATTGTGCGGATGATGTTGCCAAATGGGTTAAAGGATTAGGGTATTAAGGCCATGATAAAATCTATGGCGTTCATGCTGACGCTGGGACTAATCTCCTTGTTAGCCGCCTGCGGCTTGGCGGCTAATACTCGTCAAATACTATTCCACCGGCAAATCCGACTTCCGGCGTGTCTACAACGGCCAAAGAAACTCCCGGCATCTCGAATACCACCAAAAACGCTGCCTCCACAGTTTCGGTAAAAATTAAAATCACGGCTGGAAACACTGTTTTGTACGCCACTATGAAAGACAACCGGACAGCGCAGGAATTCGTCCAGTTGTTGCCACTGACGTTGAAGGCATTTGACCGTATTGGCCTTGTCAAGTCCACTGTGCTGCCACATTCAATTTTTGCGGATGGCGAACGCACCAGGAAGTATGCAGTTGGTTCAATATTCTATTGGCCAAACGGTTCGGAGGTGGCTTTTTGCTATAGCAATCATTTGCCGGAAACCGTTGTTGATATTATCCATATTGGTATGATTGAATCAGGTGTTGAGCATTTCCGAAACTATACCGGGGAGATTCTGGTTGAATTGGCAAACTAAGTACCGATGCAAGCTGGAACGGAGGAGCAGTGAGAAAAAATCGCCAATAATCTGCTATCCATAGAAAGCCTGCCGTAAAAAATAGCGGCAGGCCTTTTCAAAAAAATAGCGTTCAAGGAGAAACCGTAAAGTATGAAATCAAAAACAATCTGTAAAATTGCAATTGATTTCTTGATGATAGTAGGATTATTGCTGCTTATGGCATATGGGCTTATAGGAGAAGCCGCCCATGAATGGATTGGCGTAGGGATGTTTTTGTTGTTTATCATGCACCATATTCTGAATTGGAATTGGATTAGACATTTACTGAAAGGCAAATATACCGCATATCGGATTTTGCAAACAATAATTACTGCCTTCCGTTTTTTTATCTATGGTTGGGCTTATGATAAGCGGTATTATTCTATCCTGCCATGTGTTTGTTTTTCTGCATATAAAAGGCGGACAATCATATGCAAGAACCCTGCATATGCTCTGCGCTTATTGGGGATTTGTGCTAATGTCGGCGCATATGGGTCTTCATTTAAACACGTTACTTGGTATCATAAGGAAGGCCATACCTATCGCCAAACCGTCCATGCACCGAACCATATTTTTACGCACAATTGGTTTGTTGATTACCGCTTATGGCCTGTACGCTTTTTTTCAGCGGCAAATCGACACATATCTTTTTTTGCAGAACGAGTTTGTATTTTTTGATTTTAACGAACCGTTGATTGCCTTTTTCGCAGACTATTTTGCCATAATGGTATTGTTCGCCTGCATAGGCTATTATGCTTCAAACTTGTTTCGGTCAAAAACCAAAGATAATTCACAGGAATCAAATCCCCATTCCCTTATATAAAATGCCTCTTGGATAGGAGTAGATTATGTATAACAGGCAATTAGATACTTTCATTCAAGTAGCCAACTCAGGAAGTCTTTCCAAAGCGGCGGACGCTATGTATATTACTCCGACTGCTGTAATCAAGCAAATTAACCTTTTAGAGTCTGATTTGGGTTTGCAGTTGTTCGTCCGTACACACCGGGGAATTTCATTAACAGAAGCTGGAAAATCGCTTTACCAAGACGCCAAATATATAATTCAATATTCAAAAGACTCTTTATCCCGCGCGAGCCGCAATGCAAGCCGATGAAAACGTGATTCGTATAGGCACGTCTTTTATGACGCCGAGCCAATTTTTGTTGGAGTTATGGCCTAAAATACATAAGTTTTGCCCCGGCTTAAAATTTCAGCTCATTCCATTTGAAAACACACCGGAAAACGCGCGCGAAATTTTGATGAATTTGGGACTGAATATAGATTTGGTGGCAGGCGTTTTTGACGGAGAGTTTTTGCGGCAACGAAAGTGCGCAACACTGGAACTTTCCAAAGAACCAATCTGCTGTGCGGTTTCAATCCATCATAAACTTGCCGGGAAAGAAAAACTGTGTATTCAAGATTTGTTTGGGCAAAATCTGATGCTAATCCGGCGAGGATGGAACAGCCATGTAGATTTATTGCGCGATGATATTTGGAAGCATTATCCGCAAATCAATGTTATAGACTTTCCCTTTTACGATGTAAGCGTGTTCAACCAATGTGAAAACATCAGCGCCCTTTTAATGGCAATTAATAGCTGGGAAAACGTCCATCCCTTGCTTAAAATCATCCCTGTTGACTGGGAATACAGCATACCCTTTGGCCTGCTCTATTCACCAAACCCGTCAAAGCAAGTGCTTTCCTTTATTCATGCGGTTGCTCGGGTTTACGGCTTGGAAATATAAGTCCACGGCTATTTTACTCCGTGGATTTTTTATGCCGAGTTATAACCTTTAGGTTTATACCTCATAACATTTCGAGACTTCTGGCTATAGCGGGAATGCTTTATAATTAAAAATGTAAATTGCTAAATATTGGCGGGTGCTTAATTATGCAGAAAGGAAGTTTGGTTGTATGGATTGGCTTGCTGGTGGTTATGCTGGCGTTTTTTATGACTCGTTCTACAAACGGAATCAACGCCTCAACTCAATCCAGCGGTGCTTCAGTAATGTTAAGTTCTAATGTAAATAAAATCGCGAATCCAGAAAAAAAACAAAACGGTGGCAAAAAATTATACTCATATAAAAGTCACCGACACAGTCGAAGATGTTGTGGAACATCCGGCGTTTAACGGCTTCGGACAATTTATCCTACCGCTTGACCGCGGGTATTATGACAAAAAAATGCCGCTTAAACAAGTCGGTTCTCTTTTGCCATATCACGGAAATGTTAGCTCAGCCGCTGCCGTGGACACTATAAATACTTTGATTGACAAAGTGAGCGCTGGCGAAACTATTTTTTATGATTTCTATACGCAGCAGCAGAAAAAGGACGATTTTGCCAAAATATCCACCGGCTTGTTTTTCTTTAAGGGAAAACCGGGAGCGCCTTTTGCCATAATATGTCCCGGAGGAGGCTTTTCCTATGTTGGTTCTGTTCACGAGGGGTTTCCACACGCTATTGAACTGAGCGACAAAGGCTATAACGCCTTTGTCATCCAATATCGCGTAGGCGGAGAGAGGATGGCCTGTGAAGATTTAGCGGCGGCGATTTCTTATATTTTTGAAAATGCCGGCGTGCTGGAAGTCGGCACCAGGATTATTCCGTATGGGGCAGTTCGGCAGGCGCAAGAATGGCTGCCAGGCTTGGTTCATATGGGACGGCCGGTTATAGTGATAACGACCTTCCTAGACCGGGAACAGTGGTCATGGCTTACACAGGCCATACGGATTACACTAAAAATGACCCGCCAACTTTTATGGTGATAGGTGACAGGGATGGCATTGCCAGTCCGGCAACGATGGAGAAACGCGCAAATGCTATGAGAAATGCCGGTATCGACGTGGAATTTCATAAATATCAAAATGTCGGCCATGGTTTTGGCCTCGGTACTGGAACCAGCGCCGAGGGGTGGTGTGAGGCGGCAATTCGGTTTTGGGAAAACCATCTATCTAAATGAGGGAAGAAGTGAAACAACGATGAATAATTTCATTTTTGAAAATGCAACAAAGGTCTATTTTGGGCGGGGCTGTGTGAAAGAATACCTTGCAAACGAATTGGCTGGGTACGGTCAAACAGTAATGTTGGCCTTTGGCGGCGGTTCCATTAAAGAGAATGGAATTTACGATGAGGTAACAGCGTCACTGAAATCAGCCGGTAAAAATGTCATTGAGTTTTTCGGTATTATGCCTAACCCCACTTATGAAAAAGTACTGGAAGGCGCAAAATTGGCAAAAGAACATCAAGTGGATATGATTCTCGGCGTAGGCGGCGGCTCTGTCATGGATTGCTGTAAGGCAGTTGCTATGGCGGCTGTTTCCGAGAAAGATATTTGGACTAATTTTTGGGCAAAGCCGGGCGTTATTGATTTTCAGCCGCTTCCTCTTGGAGTCATTGTTACCGTTGCCGGAACAGGCAGTGAAATGAACGGCGGCGCAGTTATTACAAATGAAGCGTTAAAAGTAAAAACCGGCAGGGATTATTCTAAATGTAATCCGCAATTTGCTATGATGGACCCGGAATATACCTACAGCGTACCTATTAAGCAGGTAGCGTCCGGCGCCTTTGATATTTTGAGCCATATTATGGAAACGTATTTCAGCGAACCAGACGAGGATAATGTTTCAGACGATATTTCCGAAGCCCTGATGAAAAGTGTCATCCGCAATCTTCGCACGGTTCTGAAAGACCCCACAAACTATACTGCCCGCAGTAATTTGATGTGGAATTCCACGATGGGAGAAAACCGCATTATCAAACTGGGTAAAAAAATGGATTTTGAAGCTCATCAAATAGAACATCAGTTAGGCGCTTATACAGATTGCAACCATGGCTGCGGTTTAGCCGTCATCAGCCCGGTGTATTACCGGCATATTTATACTTATGGCTTACCAAAGTTTGCACGCTTTGCCGTAAATGTATGGAATATCCCGGCAGAAGGCAAAACGGATGAAGATTTGGCCAAAGCTGGCGTTGAGGCTTTAGCTGATTTTATCAAAGAAATCAATCTGCCGACTACGCTACGCGAGTTGGGCATAACCGATAAAGGCATGCTGAAAAAGATTGCGGATTCGTGCAATATCTCTGCCGGAAGCTATAAAAGAATGACTCATGCGGAAATATACGAGATACTGGAAGAATGCTTCTAAAAAGAGGAGGAAAATGAATAATGGGCAAAAAAGTATTGGTTTTATCCGGTAGCCCCCGCAAGGGCGGCAATTCTGACACGCTTTGCAATCAGTTTATCAAAGGAGCCGAGGAAGCGGGTCACACCACAGAAAAGATTTATATACATGAGCAAAAAATCGGATTTTGCAAGGCATGTTATGTTTGCAAAAAGAATGGTGTTTGCGTCCAAAAGGACGGCGTGAGCGTTATTCTTGACAAAATGGTAGATGCCGACGCTATTGTTATGGCAACCCCGGTATATTACTACACAATGAACGGTCAGATGAAAACACTGATTGACCGCGCGTTGCCACGGTACTATACAGAGGTAAAAATCAGCGGCAAAGATTTTTATTTTATCGCTACCGCAGCAGAGGAAAAAAGCACAATGGAACGGACTATAGACGGACTGCGCGGCTTTACAGATTGCTTGCCCAATTCAAAAATAAAAGGCGTGATTTACGGTGCGGGCGCATGGCAAATCGGTGATATTAATGGGAATCCGGCAATGTCGGAAGCTTATGAAATGGGTAAGAATGTATAAACCATTAGTAGAATATGAAAAAACGCGGGAGGTGTCTAAACAGATTTTGCAAGTGAAAAATTTTGATGTCTTTTTATAGAAGCGCGTACTATGAAAATCAAAACCAATAAAAAAACAGGAGGAATTAACGTGAATTTAAAACTAAAAGTAAGTGCAGCCGTGTTAGCATTAGGACTGATGGTCGTCGGGCATGGCGGGCAGGAAGTCAACGCACAGCAAGTACAGCGAGGCAATAATGCCGCTGTGACCATGGAAAAAAGAACTTTTCAGGAAATAGCTCCAAGCGCAATCAATAGCCCCAATAAAAATCCGTTTGGCCTGGTTTACCAAGGGGCAATTACCCGGAATGTTCCTGGTCAAGTGAATATTCATCCGATTACTTATGATTTGAATGGCATAAAGGTTTCGGCCAATGTATATACACCGGCAGGCTATGATAAGGCAAGCGGGAAAAAATATCCGGCGATTGTTGTCGCGCATCCGAATGGCGGTATTAAGGAACAGGTAGCTGGCCTTTACGCGCAGCGTATGGCTGAAAAAGGCTATATCACCATTGCGGCAGACGCCACTTTCCAGGGAGCAAGCGGCGGATTCCCGCGCAATGTGGATAATCCATACTATCGGGTGGAAGACATTCGTGGTATGGCAGATGTCATTTCTTCTTATCCTGGAGTTGATGCAGCAAGGTTGGGAGTTTTAGGAATCTGTGGCGGTGGCGGCTACACGCTGCAGGCTGTGCAGACAGACAAGCGTTTCAAAGCAGTGGCAACACTCAGCGCGTTCAATTCGGGCGTAGTCCGCCGTAACGGTTTCATGAATGCACAGACGGATACCATTCAACAGCGCATGGAGCAAGCCACGGCAGCCAGAGCTCAGGAAGTTGCCGGTGGTGAGGTGCAATATACACCAAACATGCTGGATATGGATTTGAGCGAGGAACAGCTTGCCAAAATGCCGAGTTTGTATCGTGACGGTTATGAGTACTATGGTAAAACGCACGCGCATCCCAATTCCACCTTCCGCTATACCGTGAGCAGCAATCTTGACTTATTCACGTTTGACGCGTCGCATAATATGGATTTGATTAACCAGCCGTTATTGATGCTGGCCGGCAGCAATGCGGATACCCTTTATTTGAGCGAACAGTGCTTTAAAGCAGCAACCGGCACAAAAGACAAGGAATTGTTCTTAATTGATGGAGCAACTCATATTCAGACCTATTGGGTGCCGAAATATGTGAACCAGGCTGTTGATAAATTGACTAAGTTCTATGAAAGAATTCTGTAATTGCATATTCCAACATATTGCCATGCTGTCGGTGGGAAAACACCGGCGGCATGGCTGAAATATAATTACAAAAATTCAAAAGAATAAAATTGATGGATAACCTTGAAAGGGATGATAAAATGCGACGAATAACAGGAATAGTTTTAATGGTTTCTCTGCTCATTGCAACGAGCGCTTATACAACTAAAGCAATCGCCGCCGAAGGCAATGCAAATTCACAAACAATCACTCGCGTTGGTTCACAGCCTTCTGAAAAAGCTTCAGCACAATATTTTACAGGCAATGTGCGCGTTGACCGCCTCTTCTCAGCAAACGATTCGGCACAGTTTACCGGCGCTTACGTCACGTTCGAGCCGGGAGCCAGGTCTAACTGGCACATTCATCCGGCAGGACAGCGCCTGCTTGTTACATCCGGCGTTGGCTTGACACAGGAGTGGGGTGGGCCAATAGTAGAAATCCATCCGGGCGATGTGGTTTGGTGTCCGCCCAACATTAAGCATTGGCATGGAGCTTCGCCAACCACGGCCATGACGCATCTGGCATTCTCAGCCGTACTCAACGGCAAAACCGCCGAATGGATGGAAAAAGTTAGCGACGAACAATATTATGGCAGATAAAAAGGAGACAATATTAGCATGAACAAAAAAATTACTATAATTTTGGCGGCTATCTTTTTCTCAATGATTAGTCTGTCAACTATTTACGCAAGTAAATGCTATGAATAACCCAGAATCTAACCGCAAAGCAACAAGGCATTGTCCCTATTGCGGCTTTCACCGCCAACGGTAATCAGGAAAAATTAAAAATAGCCTTGAACGAGGGATTGGATGCCGGTTTGACTGTTAACGAAATCAAGGAAGTTCTTGTCCAAATGTACGCCTATTGCGGATTTCCGCGCAGTCTGAACGGAATCAATACCTTCATCAGTGTCACGGAAGAACGCCAAGCCAAAGGCATCAAGGACGAATTGGGCAGAGAACCAAGTCCCCTGCCTGCCAACAAAAGCAGTATTGAGCTTGGTGAAGAAATTCGGAACAAACTGACCGGAGCGCCGCTTGTGCGGGGGTATATGGTATTCACTCCTGTCATTGATGAGTTTTTAAGAGGACATCTTTTTGGAGACATCTTTGGCCGCGATAACTTGAACTATCAAGACAGAGAGATTGCCACCATTGCGGCTCTGGCCAGTTTAGATGGTGTAAATGCTCAACTGCGGAGCCATTTTAACGTAGGAATGAACACGGGGCTGACTGAATCGCAGCTCGAAAATTTAATCTCCGTAATCGAGTCCAAAGTCGGCAAAAAAGAATCCGATAATGCAAGAGCCGTTTTGAATGGATTTTTGAGTAGCAGAGCTAAATAAAACCGCTTGAAATAATCTGGAAGGCTGTGTTTAGCGCAAGTCAACAGCAATAAACCAATTGAAAAAAATATAGGGCATAGCTGAAAAGCTATACCCTATATTTTTTAAAATGTGTGTTGTTTAATCTGAAATATAGCAGAAAGGAGCTATCAAAAAATGGCAACATCGGATAATAACCAAGAGAAAAATATAAATGGATTTACCAGACGTGATTTTTTGAAGGCCGCCGGTGGTACAATGGCATTGATGACGGCAATCCCATCTTTTGCTCATTTAACCGCGCAGGCGCAGGAACATACACAAAATCAGGCGGCTTGGAATGGTTCATATGCGGTTTGGCCGCATGACCCTGAGAGGCCTAATGTGTATTTTACTCGTGACTTGAGCCCGGAGGGAGTACAAAAGATTTATGAACGGATAAGTCAGGGAATTACCGGCAAAGTCGGCATTAAACTGCATACCGGCGAACCGCACGGGCCAAACCTTTTGCCCATTGAGTATATCAAAAATTTGCAGAGGAAGATTCCTAAAAGCACAATCGTAGAATGCAATGTCCTGTATAAAAGTCCGCGCCGGGAAACGCAAACGCATCGGGAAACAATTAAAATCAATGGGTTTGACTTTTGTCCGGTCGATATTCTGGACGCGGACGGGGATGTGTTACTGCCGGTACTGGGTATGAAAGAATTTCTCGATAAACACAAAGATAATTTTAGCGGAGAATATCCTTTTACCCCTGGAATACATCTGCGCGAAATAGCTATAGGGAAAAATATACTGAAATATGATTCTCTGCTGGTTTATACGCATTTTAAAGGCCATGCTATGGGAGGGTTCGGCGGTTCCTTAAAGAATATCGGCATAGGTCTGGCTTCCGGCCAAGTAGGTAAAAGAATGATTCACGCGGACGGCTATCCTATGGGCAAATTATTCCTGGAACGGATGGTGGAATCCGGTAAAGCCATTACCGAACACTTCAAAGGACATATTACTTATATCAACGTTTTGAAAAACATTTCTGTTGATTGTGACTGTGCCGGCAGTCGAGCCGCTAAACCGACTTGCGGTGACATTGGCATTCTTGGCTCAACAGATATTCTGGCAATAGACCAAGCCGGCGTAGACCTTATTTATCAGATGCCTGCCGAAGAACGCCGCGATATGGTCGAACGCATGGAGTCCCGTTTCGGCTTGCATCAGCTTGAATATATGGAAACGGTGGGCATGGGCAGCCGGAAATATAATCTGGTGGAAATTTGATGTGTTTAACACCATTGCCGCATTACAACCGAACGCCAGTGAAAAAAATATATCATAAAGGGCGATGTGTGTTGGCAATGGTAAGCGTTATAAAAATGCACGACTGAGTAAACCATGCTTAGTTAAGGAGATGGTGTAATGTTGGAAATATTCAGCAAGACAAAGCGGAGCTTCTTTTTACTACTCGGTACACTGGTCTTGCTTGCATATGCAACTACCGGTATTTTATGGGGCGAATTGGTTCATGCCGCAGAAAAAGATATAACAGTCGAAATTGCCAACGGTATCCTTCGGGGAACGGAACATAACGGGGCAGTGAGTTTTAAAGGTGTTCCTTACGGTGCAAACACTGCCGGTGTCAATCGTTTCAAAGCTCCGCAACCTGTACAAAACTGGATCGGGGTGCGTGATGCAACCACATATGGTGATATCTGCCCGCAGATAATATCTTCGCCGGGCAACAACGCGGATGATTCATTGTTTGAATGGTACGCCCAGAGCGAACCTGTGAGAATGAGCGAGGACTGCCTAGTACTTAATGTGTTTACGCCCGATCTCAATAAAAACGCTGGTAGACCGGTACTTTTTTATATCCACGGCGGTGGCTACATTAATGGGGGCGGAGGAAGCGTAGGTATTGACGGTACAAACCTGGCGCGATACGGCGATGTCGTCGTCGTGACAATCAATCATCGGCTTAATATATTTGGGTATACTAATCTTTCTCACACCGGAAATAAGAACTATGATGATGCAGCAAACGCCGGAAACCTTGATATCGTCGCCGCCCTACACTGGGTTCGCAATAACATTAAGGCATTTGGCGGAAATCCGGAGAATGTGACACTTTTCGGTCAGTCAGGCGGTGGGTCAAAAATCATGACCATTCTGGGTATGCCAGAAGCCCAAGGGCTTTTCCATAAGGCAATCAGCATGAGCGGCGCGGCCGGGCTTAACATTGATGTTGCGAAAGATGTAGAGCCTTATGCCGACGCAATTCTAAAGGAACTTAACATTACCGCGGCCAATCTGGATGACTTGCAGAAATTTTCCGCGGATGAACTCCTTGCCGCCCGCAATCGCGCAGTAAGGGCGTCCGGACTGGACGGAGCGCGCCCGGTGGTTGACGGCAAACATATTGTCACCCGAGCATTGTCGACAGAGGGACTGAAAATGCAGTCCGATATTCCGTTGCTGCTTGGGTATACACGCACAGAGGCCACAGCGTTTTTTCGCAACGACAAGCGCAACTTCACCATTACCGAGCAGCAGATGCGGGAGCGGATGAAGAAAGGGTTCAATATAGACGACGTGAAAGTGACCCGTATTATGGCCGCCTACCGTCAGGATTCCCCCGATATGACCCCGTTTGAGATATTTGCGGCAGTTACGTCCGATGTGCAATTCAGGTTGCCCTTGGAGAATGCCTCACGGGTAAAATCCGAAACCAGTAATCAGGCACCTGTTTTTCTCTATCAGTTCGCGTGGACAATCCCTCATATGGATGGAGTGCTTGGAGCGCCCCACACCGTGGATATACCTTTTGCCTTCGGCAACATCAATAGCGCAGGTGCAATGGTCGGCAGCGGCGATAGTGCTCCGGAAACAGCTTTGAATATGATGGAGGCCTTCGTGAATTTCGCTAGAAATGGCGATCCTAATAACAAGCGCATGCCTTCATGGACGCCTTATGACGCGGCCAATCAGACGGTGATGATAATTGATGCTGAATGCTCTATCGCCAACAAGTGGAGAGCAGCGGCAAACAAAGAGATCGCGGATTTACGAATCGACCCATTTAACAGGGCAGCACTATATCAGTACAGCGAATAGATGATATGGTTACTATCTTTTTATTGCTAACGATAAATTCCCTTGCTTGTGTTTGCGGTGTAATGAACTGCGTTGCAAATAACGAAAGTTTGACAAATAAACTTTATTCGTAAATAAACAGGAGGATTCTATAAGTATGAAATATCAAAAACTATTAACAGCATTCCTGCTTTCAGCCAGCATTATTTTGTCAGGGACAGGAATTTCAATTGCTGCCGAAAAAGAGAGGAGCAAGCCGATAATCATCCAAGAGCAAGGCAGTTTCGCAGTAGGCGGGACAATAATCAACAATCCCGGCGTTTTCAATTCCTACAAAATGACTCCTGCAGGGCAGACGTTCCACGGAGACCATGCTTATGTATCCTATCAGATTCCAGTAAAAGCCCGCAAACTTCCTCTTATGTTCCTTCATGGAGCCGGACAGTTTTCAAAAACATGGGAAAGTACGCCGGACGGACGGGAAGGATTTCAAAATATCTTCCTGCGTCGCGGTTTTGGAGTTTACTTAATCGACCAGCCGCGCCGCGGCGATGCGGGACGCAGCACTCTGCCGGTTACAATTACGCCTACGCCTGACGAACAGCAATGGTTTAATATTTTCCGTGTCGGCATTTGGCCTGACTACTTCCCAGGCGTACAGTTTCCACGCGATACAGAATCTTTGAACCAGTATTTCCGCCAAATGACGCCGAATACTGGGCCTTTTGACGCTGAAGTGATTTCAGATGCGGTTACCGCGCTGTTTAACAAAGTCGGGCCAGGGATTCTCGTCACCCACTCCCAAGGCGGAGGCCCAGGCTGGATTACGGCTATGAAATCTGATAATGTTCGCGCTATTGTGTCATATGAACCGGGTAGCGGATTTGTATTCCCAGAGGGAGAAGCGCCGGCTCCGATGCCCAGCGCCCTCGGTACTCTTGAGCCAGTCAGCATACCAATGGCTGATTTTAAAAAACTTACGAAAATACCCATCGTTATTTATTATGGCGACTATATTCCTAAACAACTGTCAGAAAATCCCGGACAAGATAATTGGCGGGTACGTTTAGACATGGCTAGGCTTTGGGCTGAAGCCGTCAACCGTCATGGCGGAGATGTCACCGTAGTGCATCTGCCGGAAATTGGCATTCACGGCAACACTCATTTTCCGTTTTCGGACTTGAACAATATCGAAATTGCGGACGTTCTTTCCAAATTTCTTGCGGAAAAGGGATTGAATTAATTCTCAATATGCTTGTAAGGCCTTGCAATCCGGGGCAAAGGCGCAAAATCCGTGCAGAATGAACTCTCCGGCTGCAAACTTGGCGGGCAAAATAAAAAATAACCCGCCCTATAAGGCTTAAAACATAAGCGATGTTAATATAAGAAAGAGGTTATGAGAGTGAAAAAATTAGGCTTTGGCTTCATGCGTATACCATTTATAGATGACAAGCCGGATTTGCAGACTATTAATCAAATGGTAGACCTATACATGGAAAACGGCTTCTGCTATTTTGATACGGCCTATAAATATGCAGGCGGTCAGAGTGAAATAGCGTTGCGCAAGGCCGTGGTAGACCGCTATCCGCGCGATAGCTATATACTTACTACCAAGCTGTCAAGTGAATTTATGTACTCAAAAGAGGAACAAGAGCAAGTGTTTCAGGAACAGTTCAAAAGACTTGGCGTAGATTACTTCGACTACTATCTGCTGCATAATATTGGCAAAGTAAATTATAAGGTGTCACTGGAATTAGACAGTTTTTCTGTATTGAAAAGGGCGAAAGAGCAGGGATTAGCCAGGCACATCGGCATGTCTTTCCATGATGACGCCGCATTTCTTGATGAAGTGCTGACAAAACATCCTGAACTGGAAGTCGTACAACTGCAAATCAACTATCTTGATTGGGAAAACGATAGTATTCAATCCCGCAAATGCTACGAGGTAGCCCGTAAACATAAAAAGCCTATAATAGTAATGGAACCTGTAAAGGGCGGGACTTTGGCACAAGTGCTACCAGAGGTTGAATCGTTGTTCAAAGCGTACAGCCCGGATATGTCGCCTTCATCATGGGCAATACGCTTTGCCGCCAGTCAAGAAGGGGTTATAATGGTTCTAAGTGGCATGAGTGCTATAGAACATATACAAGATAACATAAGTTATATGAAAGATTTTAAGCCGTTTACAGCGGAGGAATACCGTATTGTGACGCAAGCCGCCGAAGTTATCAAGAAAGCAGGCGGTATATCCTGCACCAACTGCCGTTACTGTACCGAAACTTGCCCTATGAACATTGCTATACCGGACTATCTCGCTCTGTATCAAAAAGGCAATTTTTCCACTCAGTTCGCTTATTATTTTAACATGGTGCAGACGCACGGCCGAGCCGGAGACTGTATCGCCTGTGGTCAGTGTGAAACTCACTGCCCTCAGCATATTGAAATTATTAATCATTTAAAAGATGTATCTAAGGCATTTGATGGGTTTAAAGGATATAGATAAAGAGAAATGCAGGAAACATATGCGATAGGAAGAAAAGTATAAGTGGTCATGTAAAATTTCATAAAATATGAATGGGGGATAAAATATGAAAGTACTATTAGTCAACGGAAGTCCTAATGAAAAAGGCTGTACATATACGGCACTGGAAGAAGTAGCTAAAACGTTGGAAACTGAAGGAATTGAAACCGAAATATATCAACTTGGAAAAGAGCCGTTATCAGGTTGTATTGCCTGCCTCTCTTGCGCGAAGATAGGGCGTTGCGTATTTTCCGACAAAGTCAATGAATTCCTTGCTATTGCCAAAAATGCCGACGGATTTGTATTTGGTTCGCCCGTGCATTATGCAGCCGCTGGAGGAGCTATTACTTCTTTTTTAGACCGTGTTTTCTTTACCGACGTCTGTTCCGGAAGTCAAATTTTTTACTTAAAACCGGCAGCCGGCGTTGTTTCCGCTAGAAGGGCGGGAACTACCGCAGCATTTGACCAACTTAATAAATATTTTACCATATCGGAAATGCCTATCATATCTTCAAGGTATTGGAATATGGTACACGGCTTCACGCCGGAGGATGTAAAAAAAGACTTGGAAGGATTGCAGACAATGCGCGTATTAGGGAGGAATATGGCTTGGTTCTTAAAATGTAAAGAAGCCGGTGTCAAGGCGGGAGTAAAATTTCCTGAAAGGGAAGAAACCGTATTTACCAACTTTATTTTCAATGAGTCTGTCAAAAATCCATTATCTAAGGATTAGTAACGTCCCCTAATTTTAGAGGACATAGTTGAATTATATTATATTTGGAGTACAGTAGCCATTCAATAAAAAGGTGGCTACTGTACTTTCATCTAATTGGCAATATCCTCCAACCGATTCGAAGTTCCTCTTCAAGGGCGTCCAGGCATGGAACCAATTTATTCAATCAACACATCAGAATATCTTTCAAAAGGAACTTAACGAGATAAACATTGACCGAGTAAGGTTTGATTGGATGAATTATTGAGTCAATATCTAAGGTAGAGGGATTTGCCAACTAAGGCGAGTCCATAATTCTATCAGATTTTTGAAAATGTAGAATATAAAGCTGTCCCAGTAGATGATTAGCGGGATGGCTATAATACTAAAATAACCACAGATAAACCAAGGGCGGCTCCGGCTACCTTTGGTTTTTTTGCTTTATATTTTTACTTAACTCCTACATGAAATTAACCCCAAATATTTCGTAGGAGTTGAATTATGATGGACATTAAAGTTAGCTTGTTCAAAAGTAAGTTTGCAACAAAACCAAACAACCATGAAGCAGCCATGTTAAGCACTATAATTGCTGACAAAATCGAAACTATTAACCATGATAACATCAAATTATTTGCTAATTTGGTAGGAAAAGAAGGATATACCTTTTGTCCCGCTACATTCAAAGACGGTAAACGAAGCAAGGAGACATTCGAGCAGCTACAGCTACTTGCTCTTGATTTCGACAACGATAAAGCTGAACAGAAAATATCATTCGACGAAGTTAAAGAAAGATCCGAACAGTACGATTTACCAATGTTATTCGCCTACGATACATTATCCAGCAAAGACCACAACAAATTTAGGGTAGTGTTTCTGAATGATGTTCCCATTCCCGACCGCATAGTAGCGGAAGCCATGCTAAAAGCATTAGGAACGATATTCCCCGAAGCTGACTCAAGCTGCTATAAAGATGTATCAAAAATGTACTATGGCGGTAAGGGGATTCTACATTACGACAATAATATGCCGGAAATCAATATAGATGCAGTATTCAGGGGAATGACGTTTCACCAGAAAGAACAATACAAAATTAACCACTACAAAGAAAAGATCGCCAAATTCTCCAGAGAAACAGGAATAGGGTTAAACGAAAACGGTCTACTGGATGTTACGGTGAAAGAATATCCGACAGAACAATCTGGTGTAACTCAATTAAATCAAAATGGGAAAAAATCGCCAAACACTATTCTATATAATCTCCAACTAAATAGAATAGGATTTGGCGAGATTTTCCCAACTAAATCTTATTGTATCAAACTTACTGATAGTAGTGACACCAGTAAATCTTCTGTCGGAAAAAAACTCTTAAAAACCATGAACCTTATCGTTCATCGGATCTGAAGGATATTAACCAAAAATGCCAGTTGTTTCAGGAGTTTGATACAGGTAGTAGAAAATTGAGCCACAATGAGCTTTTGGGAATTGCTACTAACCTAATTCAAGTAGACGCAGGTTCCCGGAAATTTCGTGATGTTCAGTTGAAACACTTTCACTACTACGGTGAAAAATACAAAAAATGGAATCATGATTTGGCCTACATGAAGCAGCTTGATTATCTCCCCAGGGGTTGCGATAACTTCTGTCCCCACAGGGAGAATTGTGACCACAGCACCAATATTTTGTCCACCTTAAAACCCAAGCGCACAACAATGGAAAGGATACCTGGCTACAAAGAGGATTTTGATTCTGTGGAGAACGTTGAAAAGGATGTTTACCGAGCTATTCAAGAGGCTTACCGGGCTAACGATAAGATGTGGCAAGTTATTAATGCTATGACAGGTATCGGCAAAACAACGGCTTTTCTGAAACTTATGGAGGAAAATCCAACGGAACGGTTTTTAATCAATGCTCCGACGAATATCCTGAAAAATCAAATTTATGATAAAGCCGTTAAGCTTGGGCTGGATGTAATCAAAACCCCATCACTGGAAGAAATAAAAACTAAGATTCCTCCCAAAGTATGGAAACACATTCAGTGGCTATATAAAACCGGCAATCACCGTTCGGTTCACCCGTATATCCATGAAATACTAAAGAAAAAAGATATTTCATGTTTACAGAAATACCTGAAAGAACGTGAAAAGTTAAAAAACTTCGGGGGCAGTGTCATTACCACCCACCGCTACCTGTTGAGTATGGATGAAAAACGACTGAGGGAATATGATGCTGTTATAATTGATGAGGATATTATTTTCAAAAGCATTATCTCCAATCAGGGTGAAATAACAATTTCAAACCTGAAAAAACTGTCTGAGGAAATTACCGACATCCGGTTAGCTAAAAAAATAACGAAACTGTTAAAATTTGCTGAAACAGAATCTTGTATCGAACTTGACAGCTTTGAATGGGATGACGATGAAGAAGATTCCGACGGTATATCAACGCCATTTGATATACCGTCGTTTTGTTTGACTAAAAAATTCTATATCCGCAGAGCGTCAGAGGAAAAGAATCTTAAAGAAGATACTGTCGCCTTCATCAAACCCGTAAACTTTCCGAACGTGAAATACATCATGGTTTCGGCCACTGCCAATGAGGAGATATGCCGGGAATATTTCGGCGCGGATAATGTAAATTTTTATAAATGCAAGCAGGCCAAATATAAAGGTGACCTGTATCAATATCCCGGTAAATCTATGAGCCGAACTAGTATCGACAATGCCCCCGGCATTATTGAGCGACTCATGAAGCGGTTTGGCATTGATAAGGTTATAACTTTTATGAAATATGGTATCGGTCTATTACATTTCGGAAATACCGAGGGCAGCAATATATATGAAGGCAAAGATATGCTTGTTATCGGAACACCTTATCACGCTGAGTTTTTGTACAAGCTGGTTGCTTTCACGATGGGTTTTGACTTTGATGAAGATACAGAAATGAAACTACAACTTGTTACCCACAATGGCCACCGATTTTGGGTTACCACCTACGAAGACGAGAATCTGAGGAATATCCATTTTTGGATGCTTGAGAGCGAATTAGAGCAAGCCGTGGGACGAGCACGGCTGCTCAGGAATAAATGTAATGTTCACTTGTTTTCAAATTTTCCGCTTAGCCAGGCAAAGATTGTTAACGATTTTGATTACGGCACAGAAATCACAGAATAAACCTACTTCCAAATTCATGGCCGATGTAGCCTGCCGCAGCTATATCGGCGTTTTCATTATACAGCCACTTATCATTTTTATTAAAGCATTGTTGGGATGTACCCTTGTTTTTATAGTGCTAATCTCGGCGCTACGAATAAACCAACCACTATAAATTACTGGAAACGACAACCAGCAAGCTTCACCGCAGACCAATTCTATTAAAAAGCAGAAACCATCAACTACTCTGTAATAAATATTTGCAAATGGAGGGAAAAACAATGTACCTACAAAGCACATTTGAGCTTATGCTGGTATTGGACACAGAGAAATTCAGTAAAATATTAAGCAAAGTCTATGATAAGACAAAGTTTTTAGATAAGGACGAATATCTTGACAACACGTTAGCTTCCAAAGGGATAACGGTTGTCTACCGCGACAGTCAATACAAAAAGAAGGTAAAGCTCATTGTAAAACCGGCTTTGGTGCTAGATGATGACGAGCCGGGCAATATCTCAAAGCTGCTCCATAAACTCGAGAAACGGGTTGATAGCTATTTCGATTCCAAGTGCCAATTAAACAATTTCAAGTTGACAGGGATGATTCTCACGGCCGATATTAACGTCGGCAATCGTGAAAAAGTAGCCGCATACCTAAAAATATTACAAAAGGTCGGAAAGGTCAAAGGTTTCTCACCAATAAGCTATGAGTGCTTCGACGACGACATTAGTTTTTGCTTGGAGGGCAACAGCAACGGCATTGACTTCCTGATTTACGATTTAGAAGGATTGCTCATGAAACAGTTCAAAAAAACTGATGCTAGCCGGAAGAAATTAAAATCAATGCTTGGCGAGTCGAAGGGTATTCTACGAGCCGAGGTACGGCTGACAGAACCAAAGACAATCCGGGCCTATACAGATAAGACTGATACAGCCAATCAGATAGCGGCATTGTCAGAAAAAGTTACAGATATATTCTTAGCTACTTTTACACAAGCCATTCCATTCGGTAACTTCTATAAAAAAGATAGAGCTGTGGAAATTATCAAAAGGGACGTAAGTGATAGAGTGCTTAGGCGGCGAATGTTACGCTTTTGGAATTGGTGCCAGAAAAGAAGTCTTTGCTGCTGGCTCAGAAAGCATTGAACTACAGGCGGATTGACGATGTAATGGAAACATTTGCAGCTATTGACCTGTCCCCGGTCACATTGAGCAAGCGTCATAATGTTAAGAAGCTCGACAATCTGTATAAGTATATGTGAATCGTTGGTAGGAGTAGATTTTTAATAAAAACATTTCAAGCTATAACATAATAGTAAGACCAATAGAAAAAGACAGGGATAATTTGATTTGTTGTTATTGCAGGGGATGGCTACTAAGCTAAATTAAACTCTATCAAGGATTACAAATATTTTTTGCTATATCAAGAAAGGGGTGTTGTTAAAAATGGGTAAAAATAATGAAATTCCAACAGGTACACACATTAGAAATTTTTATGCGGATGGTTTTTCGTATATGATGATGAGCTTTTTCAAGACGAATCTTTCATTTCGTTTCGCTCCATTTATATCAAAAGACGCAACCGGACGAAGCAGTTATGATGAAAAAAAGGCGCTTATGACAACTACTAATTATGAAGGAGCCGCTGCTCTATATATAGTTGCCAATAAAATCATTGCCGGTGAAAAAGAATCAGATGGGATGATATTAACTATTCCATGTGCAGGCGGAGCCTCCCTTACGCTTGAGAGGAAATTAGGACAAAATGGACAACGGGATACTTGGTTCGTTATTTCTAAAAATAATGCTGTTATTCCATTTAAATTTATCACCCATCAAGTCCAGGTGAAAGAAAATGGACAAATGGTAACAAAGATTATTCAAGCGGGATTAGGCGCTTTCTCGAAGACAATAGAAGGATATTTAACCGGCATAAATGCTAGTAGGCATCTGAATAAATTGCCTGATGATTTTGATGAGAAGCAACAAATATTCAATACTGTTGCAAATAAATATCAAGAAAATACTAATGAATACCAAAAGCCAAATTACGGCAATAATCAGAATCCGTATAGTAGTTATCAAAATACGCCTTCAACTGAGCAATTTTAAGTCTATTAAGATGCTAAATAAATTCAATTATATATTATAAATTTAGGAACGGCAATTATAAGGCGCTGACCAAAAAGGTCGGCGCCAATTTATTTAAGAGAGGGGGTCAAAGACAATGAAAAATACTTCTTACAGTCATTCGGAAAAAGCCCATGTTTTCAAGAAATCCTACGGAGATATTCAATTAACTGTTATCCTGGAATTACCCAAAACCAGCCTAAAAAAGACTGGCAGGGAAAATGCGGTAAATGTGTTACGCGACGATATTTGCAATCTTTTAAACGATGAAGAAATGGGAAAAATGCTTACTCCGCAAAAAGGCGGTAATTAAAACAGAAAATACTTTCCAATCCTGGGTAATTATGAAGCCGACAGGCAGGGACGCGCTCCGGCGTGTTCCCTGTTTGCTATATTTATTTTTCGTAATTTTTATTGCCTTTCTTATTAATTTATTCTAATATATAGAAAAAAGGGAAGGGCGTTTTCGATGGAAGAAAATACCAACGACAACAAGATTGATTTTAAAAAGAAACTAATTTTTGACAAAGATTTTGTCAAAAATAATTCGATTAAAAAAAGAAAAAGTGTTAAAAAAAATGAGTCAACCAGAATAAACGTTGAACACAAAATGAGCGACGATTCATCTACACCAATGGAAAAAAAGCAATCTGTCGAAAAAAGTACTAAGAATAAAGTACCCGAAGTTAAGGCGATTGCGCTAGATAAGCTTGTTTCATTTGCCCACCATCCATTTCAAACATATGCAGGAGAACGACTTGAGCAACTCATGAATAGCATAAAAAGATTGGGACTGATGAATTCGATTATTGTTCGCCCTGTTGATGATGGGAAGTATGAGATCATATGCGGTCACAGTCGAGTTGCGGCGATGAAGGCTCTTGGTCGTGATGTGATACAAGCCGATATAAGAACTGGATTAACTGACGATGAAGCAATAGGACTTTATTACGATAGCAACCTGAACCAACAATCCTTTTCTGACTGGAGCTATTCACAGAAACTCGACGCAATCAAATATTCTGAGAAGTTGATTAAAGAGAACTCACAGCAAGTAGAGAGAACTGATATAGAGAAGAAGGCTGATGAGAAATCCAAACGCAGTACCCCCAGAGATAAAATGGCTAGACGTCTCGGTATAGCTACTGCAACTCTAAATAAACACAGAAGCATCATTAAACTTCCAGATGATATTATCGACATACTGGCTCGGCTGCTCGATGAAAAGAAATTATCATTTGAAATCGTTTATAGAATCTCAAAATTGAAGCCAGATGAGATAAGATCGTTACTGGAGTATATACAAAAAAACTCATTTGCTAAACCTGACGTAGTAAAGATAAAGTTATTGATTGAGAAGAGCAAGAGTTTAGAGACCGTTCTAACTAAAGAAGAGATGCAAAAAATAATATTATCTGACAATTCCTGATAGGGAGTATGACACTAGACACTAGAGGGTAATAAACTCTGATTTGAGCCAAATATTAAGCTGAATATTAAGGGTTGTGGTCAAGTGTCTACTGTCTAATGTACCTACACTATATAATATATACGAAAGGCTTCTCCAAAAACGGAGAAGTCTTTCTGCTTGATTTGCTCTGTATGGGAATAACTTGATAGTAGGAACTGTTAGCTGAGCAACAAGGTGTCTATAGTAAGATAATCCGGAGGAAGTCGAGGCAAACCCTCGGAAGGATACATAAATAAAATGTGAAATAATTCGTTGAAAAATTTAGAAAATCTATTATTAGATATTGATCACTTAATTTATTTCGACTATAATAATATTATATATTAAATTAGCCAAGAAACTGAGGGAGGGGATTTTTTTGTATATCAAAAGGCACATGGAAAATGCCGTCAAAAAGGTTGCGGATATGTTTGGTGCAATTTTGGTGACAGGTGCACGGCAAATAGGAAAAACAACTATCTTGCAGGAAGTTGTTCCCAATATACCGTATGTGACATTGGACGACCCGATAATGTTACAATCAGCACTTGAAGAATCGGGAACATTTTTTAAAGATAACCCACCGCCTGTGTTTGTTGACGAGATCCAATACGCTCCTAATTTATTTCCTTATATAAAAATGACTATTGACAAAACTCGCAAAAACGGACTTTTTATCTTTCGGGTTCACAGCAATTCAAAATGATGAAAAATGTCAGCGAATCTCTTGCGGGACGCTTAGGTATCTTAAATTTATTGGGCTTATCTTTGCGTGAAATATATGATATAGATTTTACCGTGCCTTTTTTGCCTACAGACGAGTATTTTTTAGAACGTCGAAAAAATATAAAAGAGATTGCCTATCAGGACGTATGGCGTATAATGCACCGAGGTTGTATGCCGAAACTTCACGCCGATTTGAACTATGACTGGGCTGTGTTTTACGGCGCGTATGTAAAAACGTATATCGAGCGCGACGTTCGCGATTTAACACAGGTCGGCGATGAAATGAAATTTGTCCAGTTTATGACCGTAATGGCTAGCCGAACCGGTCAGCTTCTCAATCTGTCCGCGGCTGCTCGCGACGTGGGAATAAGCACACCAACCGCCGAACGCTGGCTATCTGTTCTCACTACTTCTAATCTCGTTTATCTTCTCCAGCCGTACTATAATAATATTACGAAACGCGCGGTAAAAACACCTAAACTGTTCTTCCTCGACACAGGGCTTGCGGCGTATCTGACACGTTGGACTACACCCGAAGTTTTGCAAAACGGAGCGATGGCGGGAGCCTTCTTTGAAACATTCGTCATTTCCGAGGTTATCAAGAGTTATTATAACTCTGGCTTGCTTGATTTGCCTTTATATTTTTACCGCGATAAAGACGGAAACGAGATTGATTTGATTATCGAACAAAACGGCGGATTATATCCTATCGAGATAAAAAAGAACGCCGACCCCCGTAAAGAAGATATTTCGGCGTTCAGAGTGCTTGATAAGATTCCGGGCATGACCCGTAATTCGGGCGGTGTGGTCTGTATGTACGACAATCTGATTACTTTAAAAGGCGAAGATAAAATTATTCCAATCAGCTTTCTCTAAAATTAAATATTGCTATTGATTGTTGTCCAAATTGCGGACGAAACATTGACGACGATTTTCCTGAGGTCAGGAAAATCGTGAAAGCGGGCGCAACCGCAAAGAAAATTAAGGACTACGAGCTTTTAAGATACGCTTGTTATTTGATAGTACAAAACGGCGACCCCCTCAAGGAAGTCATTGCACTAGGGCAAACCTATTTTGCTATTCAAACTTACCGGCAAGCGGTGTTGTTTGTTTTAATCTCTTAGTGTCCCCCCGTCCCTAGGGGTGTGCCAAACGTAACCCGGTAGATACCCCGCTGCTTGCGGCGGGATAGTCATTAGTTTGTCGAAATAAGATTGAGAAAATTGGTTTTTTATGCTAAACTGGTCGTAAATCTATGCAAGTTTTGGTATATTATAAGTGCCGTCTTGCAAGAAAGGTGCTTTGGTTTTTTCTTTAAAGAACAATTGATCAGTATGGTACTTTTATAAGCCCGAGGTGCTTAGTGCATAAATATAATTTTGAATGGAGAATAAACGTATGTCAATTTCAATCACATATGACGAATTTGAAACTCAGTGGCTCAATGATATCAATGAGGATAAGAATTTGACTTCCGTTGAAAAAGGTCGGCGTTTTGCGCTAAAACTAATTTCTCAATGGTTGGATTTCAGCGAAGATACTGACGATATATTTTACTGTGATGGAAGTTGTGATGGCGGCATTGACATTGCTTATTTACAACGTGACGATGATAATTTAGAAGAAGATTCCCTGTCAGGTCATATTTGGTATATCGTTCAAAGCAAATATGGAACATCATTTGCGGGTAAAGAAACACTACTTATAGATGGGCAAAAAGCGATTGAAACTTTACGTGGTAATAATACTCGAATATCTTCAACATCTTCTGATGTTGTCAATCGTATTTCCGAGTTTAGAAAGAATGCCTCTGATAATGATAGGCTCATTTTTGTTATTGCAACATGCAACCAACTGTCGGATGATGAAAAACAAGCACTTAACGATATACGCACAATAGGTAAAACCGAATTTGGTGCGATATTTGAAGTCGAATCTGTTACTATTAACACAATATATCAACGTACGTTGGAAACTTTACCTCACAAACACAACGTAGCTTTCAATGCTAAATTAGTTCCGTCTGGCGATGATTTACTCGTGGGTTCGATAAAAATTGTTGATTTGTATTTATTTTTGAAAGAATATAAAAAGCAGACAAATGATCTCGACTTAATTTATGAAAAGAATGTTCGTAAATTCCTTGGTAGCAAGAAAAAAGTTAATATAGGTATTCAGGACACATTAAAAAAATCTCCTGAACGTTTTGGACTTTACAACAATGGGATAACAATAGTTGTAGAGGATTTTAAAATAAATAGTCCCGACGAAGATACATACACCTTGACAGAGCCTTATATTGTTAATGGTTGCCAAACAACTAGAACCATTTGGGAAGTGCTTGATCCAAAACTGAATAGTGGCGGAACAGGCAAAGGGAATTTTGACGATTGGCGTAGTAGGTTAGATAAGGGCATTGTTGTTGTTAAAGTTGTAAAGGTAGGCGAAAGTGGAGAAGAATTACTTACAAATACAACGAGATACACAAATAGTCAAAACGCTATACAACCCAAGGACTTCCTTGCCCTTGAAAAGAATTTCCAAGTTTGGCATCGAACATTCGCAGAAAAATATAACATTTATCTTGAAATTCAACGAGGTGGATGGGATGCTCAAAAAGCATTGCAACGCATCAATCCGTTAACCAAAAAACTTGATAAATATGCGAGTGCATTTGATTTACTTAAAGTTCATGGGGCTGGATGGATGGGAAATCCTGGCCTCTCTTTTGGGAAAAATCCTCCTTTTGCACCATACGGTTCAGTTTTTAAGAAAGTTGTATCAAGTGAATACGGTTTTACAACGGACGATTTGTATGCGGCCCATTTACTTAATGCGCTCACTATCAAGATTAAATTCGGACGAGGTGTGGAAAAACAGTCAAGAGGTCAAACAAAATTCCTTTTTTGTTTCATTATAATTGAATTACTTAAATATTGTATGGATGTATCCTCAATTGAAAAAAACAATATCAATGTATCAAAAGCTGTAATACGAGTTTTTTCTGACCCCGACAGCGAACCTGCAAAGGCATTATACGAAAGTGCCCTAACAATAATTGACGATTATATTTCGCAGACACATGAAGACTCGTTCAGACACGAAGTGTCATTCACTGGTGACTTAAATGCATTCCTTAAAAATGAGAATCTAGGGAAGAAAGAATTTTCGCCACTGCTAGTTGATTCCATATTAATAGGAAAAAGATCCTTGAGAAAAAACGGAGACGTAGAAATCGTTGAAACCTCCCTAAAGGATTTGTGATTTTTTGTTATTGGGGGGTAAGTTAAAAATCGGACAGGAGCAGTTTTTGGTTGACACTTGGTTGCCATTTTTGCATGGAGACCATCAGTTTTAGTTAATTATTGCAAGTGTCCAAGAGAGAAAATTTCGCTCAAAAATCCTTAGAAACATAGTGTTTATCGGTGGTTGTCAGCAAATTGAGATAGATAGCTGTTACGTCAATATATGGGGTTCGACTCCCCTCGTCTCCACCATGAAAATCCCGAAATTTAGAGTTAAGTTTGCTAAGCCCTCTATTTACCAATTAGTTAAGGTAAATAGAGGGCTTTTGTCAATAATTAACGAATTATTATTGTAATTAAAAACTAGCAATATGGCTAATAATTGGCAATTCAAAATCTTTAATAGGCATCGCATTTATATAATGGATAGTTTGTTCGTAAAGAGGTTCAATGCATTCTACTGACATTAATGGTTTTCACAAAAAATAAAAATTAAGGAAGGTGTAAAAAATGAAAATTATTTCAGTGTTTCATAATAAAGGCGGTGTTGGTAAAACAACACTTTTGTATCATACGGCGTGCGCGCTTGCAGAAAACGGAAAAAAAGTTCTTATGATTGATTTAGACCCTCAATCAAATTTAACCTTGTATGGTCTTAATGATGAGGGTTTGCAAGATGTTTGGGAAAAAGAAGAAAAATATGTTAATGAAGGATTTCCTTCCGGTAGTAATACTCTCAACAGTGATACTGATAATGCTTTATTGTCATCAACAAGAAGTATATATTTCTTGTTGAAACCAGTTGAAAGATAGTGTCTTGTCAAGTGGTGTAAATTGAGAAACAACAAAAGTGACAAGAAAAGAAAAGTACTGGTTAATGTTCCCAACAAGCATAACATTATACGCAAAAAGCGGCGTATAACGTTATGCATATTGGGATAAACAGACCCACTTTTTCTTTTCTTTCTTTTTTCGGTTTTCTTTCTGTTCTTTTTCAGCCGTTATCAGGCAAATCCAATAAAGGCACCGATGATAAGGCTTTCAATTTTAACATAGAATCTAAACTCATATAGCGTTTTTCAGCCGCCAGCCATTCATCCTGTTGTTCCATTAACACTGCGCCGATAAGCCGGATTACAGCCTTACGATTCGGAAAAATAGAAACAACGTTAGAGCGGCGGCGAATCTCCTTATTGAGCCTCTCCAAAGGATTGGTTGAATGAATTTGTGGATGATGAGCCTTGGGAAACGCCATGTATGCAAGTATTTCTTCTTCTGCATTTTTCGAGTACTTCCATGGCCTTAGAAAAATGATGTTCAAGCTGATTGACTACTTTACGAAGCTGCTTTTTTGCTTCTTCCAAACTCTCTTGCGCGAAGATGGTACGAACCATTGCGGCAACCATACCTTGTTGTTTGTGGTTGACGTGGCAAAGAATGTTTCTCATACAATTAACTCGACAACGCTGCCAGCTTGTACCTGGGAAAACGGTAGAAATAGCCTCTTTAAGCCCTGCATGGGCATCGGATATGACAAGCTTTACTCCAGATAAACCACGAAGTACCAATGAGCGTAAAAATTCTTCCCAAAACGCACCATTTTCGCTCATGCCTATATAGAAGCCAAGTATATGACGCGTACCATCATCGTTTACTGCAATAGCTACTACAAACGCCATATTCTGAACGTGTCCAGCTTCACGCACCTTGGGAAATATAGCATCAAGCCAGATATAAGGATATACTCCAGTCAAAGGACGCTTACGGAATATCTCCACACTTTCGTCAAGTTCCTTGCACAATCTCGATACCGCACTTTTGTCAATCTTTATACCCATATCTTCAACGAGTTTATCGACTTTGCGAGTGGAAACACCGTTGATATATGCTTCTTGAATGACATTTACAAGTGCTTTATCAATCATCCGGCGCGGTTCTAAAATCCCGGGTAATAACTTTGCCCACTTCGTAATTTGGGTATTTGAAGAATTACATCTCCTATACCGGTAGACAAACTTCGCTCTCTTGTTCCGTTGCGATATGCCTTTCTTTCACTGCTTCGCTCATGCTTGGCCGCTTTATTCTTGGCTTCTACCTCAAGTTCCATCATTACATTTAGCATCTTTGTCAACGCTTGTCTTAAAAAATCTTCATTCCCGGTAAGTAGCATTTTTTTCAATTCGTCTAAATTGGGTATAATATTTTTGCTGGGCATTTTGGAGCTACTCCTTCCATAGTTTTGGCACTATGAAGTTTCTCCTCTTTTGCCCAGCTTTTTTACTGCTGCGATTTTACACCACTATATGAGACTATAACCTTTTTTCATGCCCGCAGCTCCGGACCTTTTTTCAATGTATGGCATCAGAAACATAGGACAAGCTCTGTCCAAATGGAGTAATTTGTTCGTTCATATTGATAACATTACCCAAGCAGGTCTAAAAGCTTTATATCCGTCAGAATGTGTAAAGTTCTTAGGTTACACTATATATAATGCAAAGAGACGTAAAGACCAAAAATTAGGTTTAGCTGGCGCACATAGAAATTATGCAGAAGAAATACCGTCAGAAGTTGTTAGATGGATACCGCCAAATTATGTTTCACCATCTAATTCGAGTATAATAGGCGATTCTATTGGTAAAAATGCTGTATGGTATACACACAATACATACCCAACATTAGCTCAAAAATATAAGTGTCCTATTTGGGCTGTACCTGATAATAAAAATTTGGATGCAAGTGACAGAAGTACAGTAACCCAAAACAAACAACGTTTTTATGATATTTATAAGGAATATGAAACGTTTTCCAATGATTTAATGAGCCGAGTTAGGTAGCCTTGCTTAGTGTAGTGCTTCTTTTCCATCATTTAAATCACGATTTTTAGAGTTAAGTTTGCTAAACCCTCTATTTACCAATTAATTAAGGTAAATAGAGGGTTTTTGCCGACACTTATCGAATACTATAGTATTCGATATTTTATGCAATTATACTCCTTCTATAATCTTAAGAAATCTCCGTAATACTCACTAAATCGTAGTAATTGATAAAAACGCAATAAACTTTTGACCACGGGAAAAGGCATAAAATTCGGAAAAGGATAAAGCAGGCAATAGTCAACTAAACCCCTGACATTGTCAGGTAAAAAATGGTTATATGTTGGCCTCATGGAATCCACAAAATATGCGGTGACTACCCTCCTATGTCTCAGTGGGTCATGACACAAAGTCAGCCCTAAATTCCTTCGTCCTGCCTATCCGCATGGTGGATGTTTGGTTTGCTCCTTTACGGGGTCTATGCCCTAATGGAAAATTTAGCAACTATCCCGGCTCATTTTGTCAGTATCATTACGTTTTAAATAGGATTACTTTTAACTTTTAAGCTGCCAGAAGCTCCTGTTTTTTCATATCCAGTAACATTTTTTGTGGTTCATAACTAACATTTTTAATCAATACAGTATAAATAACTCGGATTAATTTAGAGCAAAGCATTATCAATGATTGAATCTTTTTTAACGGATTATTCGGGCGTGTCGTGTAATATTTATGAATAGCCCTAAACTCTTCATTTTTAGACACTAATGGCATCATCGCCCGGAAAAGTATGGCTCGTAAGCGTTTTCGTCCCCTTTTGCTGATTTTTGTTTTGCCTTTGTGTTTGCCGGAGCTATTTTCTTTTAGATTTAAACCGGCGAATTTTTGCACTTGTTTTGGATGACTAAAGCGGCTGATATCGCCTACTTCAGCGATAAATCCGGCTACCGTTACAAGTCCGATTCCTTTAATCTTTAATAGCTCTTCTACTCCTGGTATTTGTTTTAAAAGCTCTTGCACCAACTCCATAACGGCATTGTATTGCCGCATTTTTTGACTATAATCTTCAAGCAGAATATCAAGCTCCAATTCAGCCGCTACCAAGCCCTCTTTAATGGCGGTAGTATTTTTTGCGGCGTCAATCAATGCCTCTGCTCGTTTTTTTCCTACAGCGCGTATCTTGTCTTGTTTCCAGCGTCCGACAATTTCCGGGACTGTCTTTAAAATAATCTTCTCAGGCGTTTTAAACTCGCGTAAGATGATGAGCGCCGCAACTCCTTCCCAATCGGCAAATACCCGCAAAAACTCTGGAAAATAGATTCTAAGCCATCTGTCTATCTGGTTTCTGATTCGGTTTAGGCTTTTGTTTATTTGCCAGCGACTGTTCATGGCAGTTCTCAATTCTGCATACACGCCTTGCGGTATGTATGGTTCCATATAACGTCCGTCTTTTACAAGCATGGCTATCGTTTTGGGATCTTTGCGGTCATTTTTGGTAGGATTATTGTCATCAAGTTCTTTGCTGCGTTTTACGGCAAATGAGTTGACTAATACTGTTTTTATGCCACTTTCTCTTAGATGTTGGGCAAGGTTGAACCAATAGTGGCCGGTCGGTTCCATGCCGATTAGTATACTTTTTTTCCCGCTTCTAATTTTTACTGTTTCAAACCATTTTGCAAATATTTCAAACCCTTACAGGTCATTGGTAAATTTAAATACCTTCGCCTGTTCTATTCCACGGTTGTCGAATGCTCGGGCGTAGTGTATCTCACTCGCTACATCTATTCCGACTATCAGCGTGCTTTTTGTTACTTGCAATATCTTCTTGTTTTGGTTATTATTCATCTTGAGTACCTCCGGTTAGTTTTTTAGGGCTTTATAAATCTCTGCGCAGAGTTTTTGCCCTTTGTTATTCTAACTGGAGGTGCTTTTTTATTCAATTAGCTTTTTTGTTTGTTACAGGAATGCTCCTTTTTCTTTTATAAAGGCGCAACTATCCTGGATTTTGAAATTAATTCAACTACTCATAAAATATTAAATATTTCTATTAACGCGTGGAATTAACTGTTATTTCAATAAGGAAAAATATGGAGTATAACATATGCGCAATAATCTTAAATTTAATAACGAGAAGTTAAACCAGGCTTTGCGTGAAAAAAATTTAACGCGTGCTGAAATGGCGAAGCAAATTGGCATTTCAAATGACGCTTTTACTAATTACCCGAAACTCCCTAGAATTTACCTACTGTATTAGAAATAGCCTCTAAAATCAAACGTTGCTTTTTATTAGGCTCAGAAATCAAAACAGAATCATCATCAAAAATTTTACACATAAGATTGCGCATATGTTTGATTGCAGATTCGACAGTAACATCTGGCGGCAGTTGTTCGCGAAGATTTATGTATAGCACGACAGATAAGAAATTAAGGAAAAGAATCCCACGGAAGGTAGCTTCCGAATGAACACGAAGAGGCAGAATTTCGGCATAGCTTTTACTGATTTGAAAAATCCGTTCAGCAGATTGCCTTAAATAATAAAGAGGCAATACTTCAGTTTCAGGTAGTTCTTTAGCAGAAATAATTACAAATTTTCCTGCTTTTTTCAGCTTTTTAGATAGTTCAGTATCAGTTAATTCGTCTTCTGATGCTTCAAGTAATAATCTTGCTGTCTCATCTGCACGACGCTTTATGTCGCAACAAACGTAAGCAAAGGCGGGGTGTTTATCATACAATACGACAGGTATTTTTTGGATATAAAGAACGCGTTCGGCATAAACAACGCGGTTTACAGGCATATCAAGAGAGGTGTTTGTTTGGTCAATCAAATTTGAGAACAGCACCCGCCCCGCAGGAAGCCGAATCAGGAAGGAAATTTTATTTTCGTATAAATGTAGAATATTCGTTTCGCTGTAATACCCTGCATCAATAAGTGCGTAGTTTGTATCAACACCCATTGCTGCCATTTCACGGACAGTTGTTTGCAATGTCGAAACATCAACGATATTTCCCGCCATATAGCGGAAATATAAAGGTTGTCTGTTATCTTTATCGACAACCATAAGCAATCTTGTTTCCTTTTCAATAACCCCATTGTGATGACCAAAAGCCGAAAGCGGAAACGAAATATCGTTTGGAAGCCCTGTGCTGTCAATAACTACACCGTTTTTAGAGTACACTTTTTCCAAGTAGCGCTTGAAAAAGTCGCGCAAAAAATGTTCATTGCCTATTGATTTTAGCAAATCCGAAATTCTTTGGGGGATAAATCCACATTGGGAAAAATAATTTTTACGTAATTGCCATCAAACCAAGTAGCGGCGTGTTGCATTGCCGCAGATTCAATCAGTTTGAAAAAACACATTGCAAAAACGGCTGGGGCTAGTTTCCCGAAAACTGCTTTAACCATTGATTGCAGACCGCTTTTGACCGTAAATTCATTAAGCACAAATGAGTCGCCGTAGTTCAAGATTATACGTTCTTGCTTCATATCTCGTTTCTTTTTTATTTCACCTGTATCAGGGTCTGCAATTCCCAAATATCTCCATATTGTTTCGTATTTTTTCTTTTCTTTATTCCATTTATTATGTGTTTCATATGCGTATTTGCCGCCGCCTTTATATCGAATTGCCAAGATACTCACCTCTAATATACAGTAGGTATTACCTACTGTATATTAGACAAGTTCTCTTTTGACTCTTCAATACTTTCGGCTGTTTTTAATAATTTTTATTTGTTATGGTAGGTAAAAATCTGGGAGTTTCGGCTTATAGAAAAGGGCGACTGCCAAAGACAGAATTTTTATATAATCTTGCGCGTTTTTTTGACAAACCCATGGAATGGTTTATAACAAAAGAAGAATGGGCGAAAGACAGAATTGCGTATTATAAGAAGCCACAAGATGAAAATTTGGATGACATTGCTTTGGAGGAGATGTGCCAGATTTTGAAAAAACTTATGTCAAACGACAATCTCAATCTGCGCGAATGGACTGTTGTGCAGTTTAGAAAGGCTTTTGGTGAATATTGCTAAAAATTATTGAGGTTTGTATAAAATTTAGCAGGACAACCGATAAATTTATTAACAAGGATTATTCTAATACTTTAAAGGAGTGGTTGCGCATGACTAAAGTTGTACGGCTTTTGTCAATTGTGCGACAAAGAAGAAAAGCAGGATGATTAATCAATTGATTAAACCTGCTTTTTTGTGTTTGATGATGTAAATTTGTAGTTATTTGCAGTTAATCAGGGACAAAACAAGGGACAACTTGACATAATAAAAGGGTTTTGGATATTTTCCAAAACCCTGAAACCCTTATGCATGGCGGAGTGGGAGGGATTTGAACCCTCGCACCAGTTACCCGGTCTAACGGTTTAGCAAAACATTTTTTTATATTTTTTATATTTTTACATAGCCTATAAGGCCTTATAAAACCTAGCTTTATTCTATTTGGTTATTCGATACAGTCTATGTAGTTAGTGGGGTTTTATTTGTTATTGCCTTCCGATTTGCCTTCCTAATTTATTGTGCTTCTAAAAATCGCTCTATTGCTTGTACAGCTATTTCCTGGGTATCTGGTAATAAATGACTGTAGGTATCTAAGGTTATTTGAACTTTAGCATGTCCTAGACGTTCTTGAACTATTTTAGGATTAACCCCTGCTATTAATAATAATGTCGCGTGTGTATGGCGTAAATCGTGAAAAGTAAAGCTATTATCTATACCTGCTTTTTTAATTAATGGTTTAAATTTCTTCGTGGAAAAATAAGCAGGGTCATAGTTATTACCGAATTGACCGCCTATTATCCAGCCTTATTCTAAATATTTGTCACCTATTAAATTTTTATCCCATTCCTGAAGTTTTTTGTGTTTTTGTAATGCTTTCAATAGCTCGGAATGTATTGGTATTTTTCTTCCAACTTTGGTTTTAGTATCTTTAACAATTACACCATGATTAGATGTAACCCTTGACCTTATTACTGATATGGTTTTATTCTCAAAGTTAACATCTTCCCATTTAAGCCCCATGACTTCCCCTATCCTCATACCTGTAGATAAAGCTATAAATACAGCTATATATAAGTCCCCGCCTTCCGTTCTAGCAACTTCTAACAATTTATTGGATTGTTCTTGATTAAGCGGTTTAATTTCTTCTCTGCGTACTTTCGGCGGGTCAGTTAATTTTACTATATTTTTCATTAATATTCCAACTTTTACCGCTTTATCTAAAGCTGAACTAAAATATCGTCTAGTATTTCTAACTGTTACCGCCGATATACCTTTATTATCTTTACCCCCATTAGTCAATAATTCGTTAAATAGTTTTTGAATATCAGGTACAGTTAATTTACTTAAGGAAATTTCACCCAATTTAGGTTTAATATAATTTTTCATGCATGATAAATACTTTTCATAAGTTTTAACCTCAACCGAAGGCTTTATAAAATCCTCCAGCCATCTGTCAATCCATTCGCCAACGGTAATTTTATTAGCTTCTGGCAATAACCCATTTTCAATACTTTGTAAAAATTGTTTGCCTTTGGTAGATACTTCTTTTTGAGTTTTACCTGTAATTAATTTCCTTTTACTCTTGCCTGTTTCGGGGTCTTGATAGGTGAATTGTCCTTCCCATCTTTGCCGCTTCTTATTCTCGTAAATTGTACCCTCTCCAAATGCTCTCTTTTTTGCCATGATGTAAATACCCCTCTCTTAAATTATTCGGCGGGACTAACTACGAACATTAGCCCCGCCATAAATACATGTTAATTATTAGTAAAGGTATGTAATGAGTTTTTCTTTCCTGCTTCGTAACCATCATTATAAGCTTGCTCAACTAAACCACTTGCCCATTCAAAAATGCTTTGTAATCGCTCATTAGGCGTATATCCTTCTGATTCGCATGTATTCAGACATCTTTCTATAAATGCCTTTCTTGTCCAAAGGTGCAAAATAAATCTCCCCCATTTTTTATTTTGATACTAACCACTTAGCGCAAGCCTCCCGCGCTTGTTCAAGAGTGGGACGAACACAAGAGAATAATTCACCATTTCCATTTCGGAAGTCATATTGACAAAGACGCTTTTTAGTTACCCTACATTTGTAATACTCGTACTGCTCCTGTCCTGCCTGTAGGGTTTGTGGATTAAGTACCATTTATTAAGCCTCCCCTCTTGATTATTTGAGGCGGGTAGACTACAATATTATTGACATTGGGTAGTTTACCCGCTTATGGCCTGTATCTAAATTCGCTGTTTAGATATGGGCTTTTCTCATGCTATACTGAATCTCTTTCCAATAGTTTCCTTTATGTATTGGTTGTAAAGCTCCTTATGTGTGGCTTTAAATGCGGTAGTGTCGAAACGATTGCTTTTAACGGTGGTATATCTTACCTTGAAGATGTCAATAATTAATTCTTCTGTTTGTTGTGTCTCCATTTCGGAAATGATACTATTTTTTAATGCTTCTGCTTCTTCCTCAAGTTGCTTGATAAAAATTTGAAGTTCTTTTAAGGATTTAATTTTCGTGGTTAATTCGTTTGTTGACATTGCAATCCCTCTTGCTTTATTTTTTATTAAATTTATTTGCTTTTCTAAAGTTATTATAGCATATATAAATATGGCCGTCAATAACTTTTGCAAATATTTTTTTATTTTTTTAAATTTTATTTACAAACGCTAAAAATAATGTTATAATATAAATGTAAAGGAGATGAATAAATGTCTATTAAATATTTTAAACTCCTTGATATGCTTAATAAAAAAGGTATATCCAAAGGAGAATTACAAAAAATGGCAAGATTTTTCGTCTGCTACAATGGCAAAAATATCTTCCAATAAGCCTGTAAATTTATCAGTTATTGATGCCATCTGCGCCTCCCTTAACTGCCAGCCAGGGGATATAATGGAATACATACCAGACGAACAAAAACCTAAGTTGAATAAAGTGTCTAAAATTAACATTGATACAATAAAAGAAATGTGCAAAAAAGATGCTTTGCGCTGGACTAATCATATACTTATTAGACTTTTACAACGTAATATAAAAATAGATGATATTGTATGTGCTTTAATAAATGGTGAAATAATAGAGCACTATCCAAATGATTATCCTTATCCTAGTTGTTTAGTTTTGGGATTATCAGTAAACAATAACTATTTACATATTGTGTGCGGTATTAGCGATATAGAATTATGGTTAATAACTGCTTATTATCCTAATTCTGGCGAATGGGAAGAAGGATTTAAAGTTAGAAAGGAGAATAAATAAATGAGATGCTTTATGTGCAAAGGGCAATATAAAGATAAAGCAACTACCTTTATGGTAGATTTAGGAAATTGCATTGTAATTGTCAAAAATGTACCTTCGCAAGTGTGTAGTCAATGCGGAGAAATATCTTATAGTAACAAAATTGCAAAACAACTTGAAAAGATTGTAAATTCAATGCGTACCGCCATTACAGAAATTGCGGTTGTCAATTATTCAGATAAAGTAGCTTAAAGTCATTTTTATTTTTACATTCGTAAAAAGGATGTGTCACAAATTATTCTACCCTTTAAAAGTAATCCTTAACTTGGGGTATCATCCTTAATTGGGAATGCTCTTAGTAGTTTTCAAAATGGGGGGAGGGTCTAACTCAGACCGTCATCCATGCCCTTTTTTGTTTGTAAGGCTACATGACTTTCTAATTTGGAAAGTAATTTTATTTTTGCTGAATAATCTAGAGGACACGGTAACTTACCGCCCCCCTGATAGAATTTTAAAATTACAAACAGAATATTGCCTTAAAATGAAGCCCGTAGAGTGCGTTTTTATCTACAGCTAACAAAAAGTATTAGCGTAAATAAAAATGCTCTCTACGGGCTTTATTCTGCGTCTAGTGCGATTTGAGGGTAATAGAGGGATTTCGGGGCATAGATTTTGTTTAGTGTTCGGAAGGAATTAGGGATTATTGTTTTGGCTACTCCTATTTTTAATCCGAGTAAAAGCAACAAGGGCGCAAGCCCTTGTTAGTGGGGGTCAGGGGGCGACAGCCCCTTATTTAGTTAAAGTGATAAGTTAAATCATCCCTACTTAATAATGATGCATAGGGTGTCATTTAAAGTGACATCCTTATTTGTAACCTACACATTAATTATACGGGCTAGTTTTAACCTAGGCATTAGGGCCACTAACTAGCTTACCCGATGCAGTCGGGTTTGCATTTACTGTAGACAGCTTTCAGGTGTGTCGCATTTCGCGATATACCTAATTGTAAGGCTACCTGAACATTATTCAGGTAGTGTCACATGCGTATACCCCTACGGCTTGATAAATACAAGGCATAAAATACGGAGAATTATTTAGATAAGCGAAAATTTAAAAGCAAATAAGGAATAATTGACATTTGATAGAAGTCAATAAAATACCATTATTTTCAAAAAATGCAGTCGATGGGTATTTATTTATTTTCTGTTGAGATAAAAACCTACGCGACATCCTCAAAAATGTCGCGTTATAGTAACAGGCGTTGTGGAGCTTGTGGTAAAGTGCTTTGAGTTTAGGGAATTACGTTTTTTAGTTGTGGTTAAATTTGTGGAAAACGCGCTTTTTGTTTTCCATGAATTTATCCATGACTAAAAAATGATAATTCCCTTAACGAAAAGGGCTTTTCCACAAATCCACAATGCTTTAGTAAGTTTTCAATTGATTTTTAACGAATAGGTTTTTTACGCTTTAAATCAATTAGGATTTATTATGTTTTTGTTAAACATTTACTATTAGTGGTTTTAATGAGCAGGAGCGAAGCTCCTGCGACTACGGCGGGGAGTGCAGGGCTTTAGTTATGGGGTAGGGGTATATGTGGGGGTAGAGGCAAATTAAACGACTACCGGCTGAAGCCGGTAGATTTGAAGACGACTGAAAGTCGTCTTCAAGGCTAAAAAAAAGACCAGTCGCTAAAGCAACCTAAAGATTACGACTGAAACTCGTCCTCTATCTTGAAATGAGTAACATCACCTTGTGCTAATTGGTTTTCAATATAATGTTGGATAGTTTCTTTTTTAACGCTACCAACAGTTGCACAAAAGTAGCCTCTTGCCCACAGATGTTGCCCCAGTATCTTTTCCTTAGCTCGGGAAACTCATCTTGTATTAAGCGTGATGATCTACCCTTTAGGTATTGTACGATTTTACTTGGAGCAAGGTTTGTAGGGCATGATACTAACATATGTACATGGTCTTTTCCAATGCTACCTTCGATTATGGTTATTCCTCTGGCAGCACAGCCTTGAATGAGTAGTTCCCTAAGACGTTTACTTATTGTTCCTGTTAATACCTTATATCGATATTTAGTCAACCATACAAAATGATATTTTATGTCATGTACAGTATGGCTTCCATGGTCATATTCTGCCATTTTTCTCACCTCTTTTTGAGAATAACCCATACTGTCGAACAATTCAAGCTCAAAGCTTACCGCCTAAAGGCGGTGGTTTTAAACCTGGCACATGGAAAATAAAAAAGAGGCTCAAAAAATTTTTCGGAGTAAAAAAATACTTTGAGGGAGATTATAATGTTTTTGCAACTTGCCCACCTTTTTTACACGGGCAACATGGGCAAGATGGTCAAAATCCTAAATTATGGACAATTAATTTGCTCATGTGTTTTGGTGTGAGCAAGTTACTTGAATGTATCTTGAAATGTATTTTATTCCCATTATTAGTAATGGCTCAAATTACAATGTCTCTTTAGCTTAATGGTCAGATTGCATAAGGGTATCACACCTATTTACATGATACTCTTGATACTCTTGATACTCTTGATACCCTTTGCCTGTTTCATTTTTCGTAAGGGTATCATGTGTATCATCTGTATCATGTATTTTAGCCTGATACTCTTTCAATTTCCATACCCATCCGCCACTCTTACCCTTTTCTTTAAAGCTAATAATGCCCATTTTTTTCTTAGCCCTTTTGACGGTGATTTTAGAAAAGCCGTTTGCCTCTGTCGCGTCCCAAATATCTTCTGCGGATAATGCGCCATCTGCTAATAATTCATTAAGAAATCCCTCACAATTATCTCGCTCTGGTGCTTCTCGTTCCACTGCTGGACGATAATTTAATACATCATCTGCAGTAAGGTCACTCATGCCAGCCCACAAGAAGCCAGATGAAGGGTCAAGGTCAAACAAAATAGTCTGTCCTGTTGGGGCAAGGGATGACTTTATTTGCACTACAGCGCGGCGATATTCCATTTCAGGCACTTCGCCAACTGCAAGGACTGAACGTGCGCTGCCGCCGCTATATCAATACTGCCAAGCCCTCTATAAATACTTTTGCCGCCGCTTGCTTTGTTTTGGTGTCCGATAAGAACGATAGCGCAACTAAATTCAGTTGCTATATTGCTAAGGTTTGACATTATAGGCCTGATTTCATTTGCCCTGTGCATATCCCGCTCCGCTCCAATATAAGCCTGTATAGGGTCGATTACAACAAGTTTCGGGCACAATAGTTGTATAGCTTCTAGTAAGCGTGTGTCATCAAATGTCAGGCTCTTGGTACTTTCATCAATCACAAATATCCGACTACAGTCCGCGCCTGCATCTGTTAATCTTGCTTTAATGGTATATCCTAGCCCGTCCTCTGCTGTTTGAAAGATGACATTGCCAGGCTCTATATGTTCTTTGCTCTCAGGGAATACGCCACCGCTTGAAATAATTGCCGCAAGCCTTGTTGCAAAAAAAGTTTTACCAAGTCCTGGGTCGCCTTGTAATATGGTAATTTTCCCAAGCGGGATATAGGGATTCCAAAGCCATTTAACAGGCTCGATTTGCATATCTGACATACAAATAATTTGTGCAGGCAATTTTCTGTTAATATTATTTTGCAAATACTATACTCCCATAGGTTCACTAAGTAATTTTTCAATATACCAGCTTGGAACAAATATTCGCTTGCCTATTTTAACAGTTGGTATTTTTTTCTCCGAACAGGCTTTATAGATACCCGCTTTACTCATTGGGATTATTTGCCTTACCTCTTCTAAGTCATAAAGTTTTTTAGTTGTCATTATAAATACATTTCTCCTTTTTGTTATTATTTGGATATTTTTAATTAATTAAGAATTTGAGCAAAAAAATAGTCAAGGCAGTATTCATCTACCTTGACTAAATTAATTCCTTTGGCGATACTTTATAAAGCCTAGCAAATTTCATAAGCAATTCATTTGTAACTATTGCAGAACCATTTTCCAGCTTGCTTATATATGCTGGTGTTACTTTTAGCTTTTCAGCTACTTCTTTACTTTTAAAACCTTTTTTCATCCGAACAAGTTTTAAGTTTGATAACATTTTCTTCCTCCTTTCCATTTAATTACTTAACTTTGTTTGCAAAAATATAAAAGCCGCCCGAAGGCGGCATAATAAGGAAATTATTAAAAAATAAAATTAAAAATTACCCTCTCATATATATAGTGAAAAATAAGGGGAAAATGTCAGTGGTCATTTAGAAAGAATAACTCAGTAATGCTTTTAATAGCTCTTTATTATTCTTTATATCATGGTGTTATGAGGTAAAAATAAATTTTTTAAATATTTTTTTACGCCATATTTGGAGTGTGGCAACTTAAAATTCAGGAGCGAAAAACCTATTTAAGCAAGTTTGCTAACACAATCAAACTATTAATCCTGATTGCGCTGTTTTTCTATCATGCTTTATATCCGAAAACTTAATTATACTTCTTGAAACATCAAAATCCCAAATTGAGCCTTAAAAAGCTATTTGAAGGAGATTGGTTATGCATACTTCTATTTGCTTCTGTTTCCTTTGTTTACATGGCGAAAAGATTCGGAAGAATGTTCCGCGCCCAAGCGGTAGTTAGGCTAAATTTAACTTAGAGCATTAAAATATACTTGGCAAAAGTCCAATGACTATAGTATAGATATTGGTTTAAAATCCACTACTTTTTACTAAATCTACCTAATAAAATTAGTTATTGCCTTCCTAAGTGCCTTCCGAACATTAAAAAAGGCCATCAGCCGTTTAAGCCGATAGCCTTCAAACCCTTATGTATGGCGGAGTGGGAGGGATTTGAACCCTCGCACCAGTTGCCCGGTCTAACGGTTTAGCAAGACGATATTAAACAATTTTTAAATCAAGTAAATAAAAGGGTTTGCGGTTGTTGGGTGTGCAGTTGGTGTGCATTGGCAGTTTCGATGTCATTCTCAACGGTAGAATTAATAGGTTGATTAATTGGGAAAATATCGGCTATTTTATCAGCTATTTTTTCATCGGCTGACGGCAAACTATGAACATAAATATCTAAAGTGGTAGATATTTTGGCATGGCTAATCTTTTTGAAACATCAGCTATAGGTATTCCTGCAGCTAAAAGCATGGTAGCATGAGTATGCCTTAAAGCGTGGAAATTTTTATTAATTTTTGATTTTTCTTGAACTTTATTATAAATTTGTCTTAAGTAATGAGAAGAGTCAAAAGGTTTTTTATTTTGTTTTAAAAATAATAGTCCGGTATCTATGCCTTGCTTTGACTTATGTTCTATTATCTCTTGAATTACTTCCAGAGGGACTTTTAGTTTTCTTTTTCCCGGCTTACTCTTCGGTTCTTCAATAACATTTCCTTTTGATATACTTCTATGTATTGTCTGGGTTACACTTATACTATTATTGTTCACATCAATATCTTGACACCGCAAACCTAAAATTTCAGATAGTCTCATTCCCGTTGTGTAAGCAATCGTTATAATCAAAGGATGCCTAAAATTTTCTGCCGCTTTCAATAGTGCGTCAAGTTCCTCTTTAGTAAATACTTCTACTTCTGTTTTTTCGGCTTTGGGAGGTTTTAGGTTTGCTGCTGGATTAGTATGTATCAACTGATTTATAACTGCTTGTTTTAAAGCCACATGAAGGCAGAAATGAATTTTACGGCGGGTTGAGCCGGACAGAATTTCAAGCGAATTATATAGCTTCTGCAAATGAGCAGGCAATAATTTATTCAATTTAATATCATATAACGGCTTGGCGTGAGCAACTAAGGATTTATACCTGTCATAAGTCCTGGCTCTTACAGAAGGTCTTGCGTAAACTTCTAACCAATCAGTCAGCCATTCACCTAACGTTAATCCATGCGGTTCTATATGTTGGCCACGGCCTAATAATAGCCTTTGTTCATTTAGCCAGTCTTTTACAACCGCTTCATCTTTTGAGGATTTAGTTAGTCTATTGCCTGTTGGCGTTACCAACATGGCACGATAGAGCTTCTTTTTTTTATCAAAATAAAATGTTCCATCACCTTTTTTTGACATTATGACTATCATTCCCTTATAACTTTAATCAATAAAAGTATCAATAATTATCTACCAAAAGACGGAAAGAACAAATTAAAGTCCACTTTGAAATTTCCGATTAATACGCACTTCAAATAATTCTGTTTTTTGTTTTTGACCGGAGAAAAACCCTGTTTCTACAGTTGTTTTCCAAACAATAACACTTTCATCATCAACAAAACGAACTTTTTGTATATCTGTGTCAGAGTTAGAACCACCTATAAGTGGTATATATATGTTACTAACAGTACCATCAGACTCCCTTTCATAGATGATAACCATATAATGCATAAAAGTATGCACAGAATCAACTGTACTTAAAATTAAACGAATAGGAGTTTTTGAATAAAATTCATTTTTATTATCAGCCATTAAAAATCCCTCATATTAATATATTTAGTACAATCATTAAGCCTGTCGTGAGAGCGAAAAAATATTAAACTTTCAAATTACCAGTAGTATCCAAACGATAGCAAGTAAGATATTATTTATCAATTTTAGTAACTGGCAACAATAAACTAATCATTTTCTTAAAATTTGTATCTATTGCATAATCCAAAGCTGTTTTCATAGCCTTATTTTTCTTATTTGGGTCTGCACCAACTGTTAATAGCATTTCAGCAATATGCATCTTTCTTTCTTCATAACCATGACCATATCCATTTTCATATCTAGCGGCACACATCAATGGTGTAAAGCCACTATCATACCCTTTATTAGGGTCGGCACTTTTCATTAATAATAAATAAGTCAGTTCTGTATCAGCACTATCCATAATAGCAAACATAAGTGGTGTAGTACCAACACTATTTGTAGCATTTACATCTGCTCCAGCTTCGGCTAAAATTTGAACAATTTTGTTACTCCCTTTCCAAGCAGCCAGAACTATAGGTGGACTTATTACCCCATTTTCCCACGTACTAAGATGAATATTAGCTCCATTTTTAATAAGAAAATTAACTAAGTCAACATTATTGGCCCAAATGGCTATGCCTAATGGAGTCCTACTATTATTATTCGGTTTATAGTTTATGTCAGCACCATTAGCCAAAGCTGTCTTAACCATATTTAAATCATTGCTTTGAACGCCTTTAATTAACAAATTATCCATTGTTCCCGCAGATGCGTTACCGTTTATTAAAAAAACCAAACAAAAAACTAATAATATTGACACTGATAATCTTGTAAACAACTTAGACCACTCCTTTGTTTATATCACTTGTTTTTTATTTATCATTATTTTTTTAGGCTCAACACCAAAAACGACGCTTGACAACTACGTATCCAACAAATGGATGTTACACTCGGTTTTTAAACGCAGAAGATAATAACGTCTATTTCTGGTGAAGTAACACCGACGTTGAATAGCTTTGATTTTATTGTTTCTGCCTTCAACAGCAGCATTAGTAAAGCGATAACGATGATAGTTAGTAATTTCCTCTTCCCAATTCTCAAAAGTAGTCAATGCTTGATTGAGTTCGGGAATCACCAAGAGTTTAGCCTTCAACAACCATTTTTTATATACACATTTTGCTTGGTCGATATTACTTGAACAATCATACCAAGTAATTAACTCTTCTTTAAGTTCGTAGACAGCCCTAAGATCAGGACTTATGGAAAGTAGTTGCCGCACAAGAACAGCCTCTTGATGAGAGAATGTCCGAGCGCTTGGAAAGTAATGATTTATTTCTCTTTAACAATCGATATTGTTGTGGTTGCTCTTTGCTTACACGTCTTCTAATATGTTGCAGAGCATCAAGTATGTAACGGTTTACGTGAAACCGGTCAGCAATACGAACTGCGTTCGGAAATACTTCTTTTACAAAAATATGGTAATACTTGGCCAAATCCATAACAACAGCGACAGGTTGAAGTTTATAGATATCGGGATAGTTTGGGATATCGCCTCTTAACTCTTCGAGTTTTCTGCCTGGAATGACATGCAGTAAACTGCCGTTACGAATGTCATGAATTCCCGTATTATAACTATGGCCCTTACGTATAGCAAAATCATCAATACCGATTACGAGCTTTGATGTGTCACCACTAATGGATTGTGCTTTTTGGTCTAATAAAGGGGATAGTGTTTCAAGGTGGTTCTTAAACATTCTCTCGCAGCTTGAATAAGAAACTTTATGGTTTCTAGCTGTATGAGTTACAGTACTGCCTACTGCATCGCTTGCCACTTTTTCTTTAAAAACATTAGTAAATCGTGACTTTCCCTGCACAAATGAATAGTCCCAGGAAAAATATACTTGGCATTGTTTACACTGCATTTGGATTTTAGGTAATTGCAATTGGGTAGCATATTCAAAGATTGGTAAGTGGCAAACACGTCTATATCCTCTGCTTCCTTTACGAATCACATGATTTGAATGGCAACATGGGCAATGTTGCGTGTAATCTAACGGTTCCACAGTAATTATCCATCTATTGTCAACAATTTCTGGTGTTTTTGTGATATTTATTCCTTGCAAATTTAATAATGTGTTGATATCCTGTAAGTGCATCTGATTTCCTTTTACGTAGTCTGTTTGTTAGCACTTGCAGAATACTGGTTTTCAGATGCTTTTTCAATTGTTTCCGTTATTTTTATTTTCCATGTGCCAGGTCTAAAACCACCGCCTTTAGGCGGTCAGCTTTGAGCTTGGCTTTGATGAATGGAAATAACGGATAGCTGTTTTTAGGTCTTTAGGAAAATACTAATTCAAGACTATTGTGGCCAAGATATAGCGATAATTGAAGGCAGTAGCGAAAAAGACTATGTGTATATTGGGGTATCATGCCAAACAAATCTCTCTCCAAGCGGAATTCTACGATACTCAAGACGAGTTTCAGTCGTAACCTTTAGGTTGCTTCAGCAACTGGTCTTTTCAGAAGGCTTTAGCCTTAAAACGACTTTCAGTCGTAATCGAATCTACCGGCTTTAGCCGGTAGTCGTTTAATTGTCAAGTGTCGTTTTGGGTGTTGAGCCTTTTTTTAGAGGGGAAATATTTTCTAAAAACTATCGTTTTCTCTAAATACGGCTTCAAAAAATTGCTTATCTGCTTTTCAATACTAGGCGGTTTAATTGCCAAGAACAATCTTTTGGCTATATTTTTCTTGCTACAATAATCTCCATTACTATATATTTCGTCAAAGAGCTTATTGAATTTTTCGACAACAGTTCCATCTTTTATTGTAATTCTGGTTTCAAATTGGCTGTCAAATCCGGCTTGGGTAAAATTGATTGAACCTAGATATACCGTATCGTCAATTATATATATTTTCGAATGCATATAGGGAAAACCAGGTTGAAAGTTATTTTCGTACGGATTACGATAAAACCTCATAGGAAAGACCGACTTATAGTCAACTGGAATCGGTTTTTCTTTAGGAGGAGAAAATTTTAAGAACAGACCCAAAATAACCAACAATATAATACCTAATAATAATTCATTAATAGATAAAACGGTCAATCCAATAATACCCAAAAGGTATTTAGTGTTTTTTGTCAAGTTAAATTTTTTGTTACTACTTTCATCTGAAGATGGTATTAGGGATAAAAATTCATCTATCCCAACCTTAGCATTGAGTCTACCGTTCTTAAAAACGTAATCGGCATCAGCTAAGAGTTTTACCTTTATGTTATTCTCGCTTCTTTCTTTAAGTTTTTCTAACCACTCCTTAGATATATAAGGAGAAATTATTTTTATATATTTTTTAGCATTTTTAATATCTTCTAAAATTATATCGCCACAATTTGCACCAACATAAATATCACAATCAACATTATCGTAACCCAGTTTAACATCATATTGCATTATGCTATTATCAAAAAGCAAAGGCTGAATTTTATCAGGTTTTTTTAATAAATAATTTTTAGAAATATTTGAGACTTTGCCGCCAACGACTAAATCATTTTCCAGTTTTATTTTATAAACAAGAAAATTTTCTTTGTCTTCAGTATTACCATAACGAAACGCCCCATTTTCGCCGCTTATATACATATCTCCAAGTAACTTCCGGCAATGCTCACAATGATTTGCAAAAAAATACGAACCATTACTAAATCGTTCTTCGTAATAACCAAAATTTTTTCTTAAATAAACGTTAAATTCAAAAGGGAGAGACGTTACTTTTTGGATAAAGCAGAGACGGTTTTGATTAAATAAATCCGCTGTTTTTTCATCACTAATTTTTTCTTTGCCTTCAATATCAATAAAATCCGAAGCTGCAAGTAAAATGACTTTTGTTTTATTTTTGCAATTATAGCAGGTATAAATTCCGCTTACGATATATAAATAATCAAATATTACTATATTCCCTTTATGCGGAAACCACTTGGCAAGTCCGAAATATTTTTTTCTGTCATCGGCATACCATTTTTTTATTTCTCCATTCCATTTTGCTCCCAAATCCGGTTTTTTTGCCTCGTCTTTTTGATGAAAAGGCACATTTAAAAATAACATGGATTCACTCCTCGCCGGTTATACATCAATAATTGCCCACCAAAAATCGGACTAACTTAGCAGTTCTGGTTATTATAAAATTTTTACTTCCCATACAACAAAGCCTTTGCAATTTTTAACATTTCATCAACTTTTTTTTACCGTCAATTCTTCTTTGCTACAAAATTTAATCGTTTTGTCCAGCGGATTCTTGTTTTTTACGCATTCTAATAATAGCTTCTACTAACTCTCTATCTTCATCAGAGAGTTTTTTAAAATTTTCCACGACATTAAGGTCTTGAGTTGACATTGAAGGCTGTGAGATTGGATTTGGATTATCTGTGCGACCAAGTAAATAGTCTATAGTAACATTAAAGTAGTTGGCAAAAAGAATTTTAGTTTGGTCATCCATTTGACGTTGACCTAGTTCATACTTTGAAATCCTTTGCTTATCTATATTAAAAATCCTTGCCAATTCAAGTTGCGTAAGTCCTTTTTCTTCCCTTAGTTTTCTTAATTTTTCACCCAAAATACTTTCTATTTTTTTCAAGAAAAAAACCTCCTACACTTATTATAGTATACGAAATGTATATGTAAAGACGCGTCCCCAAAAAGTATATTTTTCATTGGCAATATACAAAAAGTATATTAAAATAAGATATACAAAAAGGCGACTGAAAGGAGGATTCTCTATTGAAAAAGAATCAAACTACTGTACCTGAAAATTTGAAAAGACTTAGAAAACAAAGAAAAATGACACAAGAAGATGTCGCCAAAATACTAGGATATAAAGGGAAAGATGGATATGGTAAGTTGGAGTTAGGTATACGTTCCATAAAGGATTGGCAAATTAAAAGACTTGCTCAATTCTATGGAATCAAAGAAAATGAATTTTTTTTGTGATTTTAGTAATCAAATTGTATATATAAAATAACCTAATCTAATCATACCAAAACTTTCTGTCAAAAAGTTTAGTGTTTTTCCGACAAAAAACCGGCAGTCTGGACAAGCCGCCAGGTAGAAGGAGGGAAATTATGACAGAGGCAAAGAGAATACTGATTACGCGAGGCATTGAGTTTTGTGCTGAACTGGATAAGCATACCAGTTTATTGACAAAAGCGACTGACCAGCGGGACATAGAGTACCATTGCGACTGCCGGTTTGAGGCCAAAATCCGTCTTAATGAAATATGCTATATTGCGTCTTTACTGAATATCGCGCCTTATGATAATTTCCGTGAACAGATACAGAGGGAATATGAGGAAAGCAAGGAGACAATCTCTTGAATCCTGAACAATTCATAGCCGTTTGTGAAAAAGACATATCCGAAACCATGCGACAAAGCAAAGAACGAAGAGAATCATATTTTTTGGGGAAGGTTGAAAAGTTAGACAGGATTATATACGAGAATAAAAAAGCTTGCGCCGAGCGTAACCAAGCCCAGAAAAGGAGGAGGACAATTGAAGCCTGGCGGAGGTGGTGGTGAATTGCGAAAATTATTAATTTCAAAGCGAAATGAAAAAGGCTGGACGCAAGTATATACAGCAAAATTATTAGGGATTAGCTGTCGTATGTATCAATATATCGAATCCGGGCAGCGTGAAGGTAAAGGTAGGTTATGGGATATGTTACAAGATATTTTTAATGTAAATCAACGAGAGTTGCGGAAAATAACAACAGATACCAACTTTAACCAACATTCTAACACAAGAACCGGAGAAGGTAAGAATTTTGACTGACAAACGTATTTTAGGAGGCGGTAAAAATAGACCCGTCATTGATAAATGAGGCCGGAGATTTGTTGCAGTTGTCTATAATGTGCTGCAACATGCCGCCAAAAGCAATAGCGGCAGAGATTAGATATTCGACAGATATGCTTTATTCGGCGTTTAACGGTTCCCGTAATTTTCCTATCAAAGCCCGCCAATATCTGGCAACGCTTAATATTTGGGGAACAATGGCTGTTGCCTGGGAAGCTACCGGCTTGTCAAAACTTTTTGGTTATTTAAAAATTGACGGCCATCCGCAATCAATAACTTTTAGTTTAAAAACAGAACTTAAAGCTATGTCTAAATTAATGAAAAAAACACAGGAGTTGATATTAGAGAAATCGTCGCGGGAAGATTTAACTGACATGGAATACCAAGAATTACGGGAAATTAACTGCCGACTTATTCGTCTCGCTAATTTTATATACAACTATACCGGCAGAATGGAACAAAAGTATAACCTTAAATTAACTGCTTATGCCCTGGAAAAAGAAAAGCCGCCTGCTTTGCAGAGCAGACGGTAATTTAAAAAAATTTTTAAAAGCAATGTAAGAGTAACATAATTTCTAAAAAATATCAAATACAAATTAATCCAAATACAAATTAATCCAAAATAAAATGATTTTTCTAGAGTAGTTGGGAGTGAGAATTTTGGAAGAAGTTTTACTGAAAATTCTTAAAGCGCTTGAAGAAATAAAAGAACTAAACAAACCAACTCCTGTTTTTGAGTCTACCGCTAAATTTGCCAAAAGAACCGGTTATCCTGAAAAGCTTATTGGAATGATGGCTAAACAAGGGCAATTACCTCATGTAAAGCCAAAAGAAAAACATATTATGATTGAAGTTCAGGGAGCAATTGAAATTTTAAAGCAATATGCTGGAAAAACAGCCGAAGAAATAGCTATAGGTTTACCGATTGTGTCAAGAAGTTTATTTTCTAAAGAAAAACCATCACAAAACATATCCCAACCAGAAAAAAAAAAAGCCAAGGCAGACCGCCAGATTCAGTTAGAAAAGCTAAACAAAATCAGCAATCGGCTGTATAAGTAGGTAAAACAAAATAGGAGCGTGAGAAATTGAGTAATTTAATTGAAAAAGCTGAAATTCAATCTTTTATACCGCCGTCAGTACCTGATGAACATAGCCAACTTAAAGAAACTATTCCTGCCGAAAGTTGTCAGGATACTATTGTATTTGATGACTTAAATTATTGTCCCAATTGCAAAAGTGACGAAATAACAAAAAATAAATGGGTTTATATCAAAGGCATATTCCGTCAAACATGTACAAATAAAAGTATTGAGGGGAAATATCCCGTATATGGGTATCAATGTAATGAGTGTAAATGTATGTTTTTTACCAATCGCACTACAAAAAAAATACAATTTATAAACTTTGAAGGTGAGCATGTTGACAGTGATGGTGAGCCTATTTATAAAAAAACATTAACTTATAAATCAATCAAGCTAAATATTATAGTTACAATTTTTAACATTATAACTTGCTATCTGGCCATAATGTTTAGGGCTTGAATAGTGCGAGGAGTGTTAAAAGATGAACAGATTAATTGTGATCAAACCCTACTTCCAATCTTTAATACCTCCGTTAACCCCTGACGAATACAGTCAGCTTGAAGAAAATATTCTGGCCGAGGGATGCCGGGACGCTATTGTAATTTGGCAGGGTGTAATTGTGGATGGGCATAACAGGTACGCAATATGCGTCAAACATGATATACCGTTCAAAACGATAGAAAAAGAGTTTGATAATAACGAACAAGTTGAAGAATGGATTATTCGAAATCAGTTTGGCAGACGTAATTTGACAGATTGGCAGCGGTCAAAGTTAGCTTTAAAGTTAAAACCAAGTATTGAGACTAAAGCAAGAGAAAATCAGGGTGTCAGAAATGATTTAAACATTCCGCAGAAATCTGCAGAAAGTTTTAAACCTATTGATACCAGAGAGCAACTGGCCCAAATTGCCGGAGTATCTCACGACACCATTCATAAAGTCGAAACTATTCAAAACGAAGCTCCTGAACCAATCAAAGAAGCCTTAGAGTCTAATGAAATCAGCATAAACAAAGCCCACAATATAACCAGACAAGTCAAAGATTTACCCGAAGAAGAAAAAGGCAAAAAAGCCGAGCAGTTATTAACCGAACAGAAACAGGCAAAAAAGTCTGCTAAAACTGGAAAATCCACTAAAAAGCAAGAGCCTGTTTCTGTTGAAGAAAGCGTCGAACCTGATGTATCTGACATAAGTGAAGATTTGGAGCCGGTTAGACAAGATGATTTAGCTGAGATAGCCGGGCCGGATGATGAGGAATATTTATCTGCCGAACAAGAGGCAGATAAAATTACTGATACGGATATTGAAGAAATTGAGGCTGCGGCAAATATTCCAGACACCCCGGAACTATTAAAAATTCTTGAACAAATAACCTCAACTTTAGGGGCTTTAGTCGGACAAGCTGAGACAGCTATTAACCAGTTATCGGAGCTTGGCGAATACAGATTTATTCTGGGCAATTATATTGAAGCCATACATAAATACGCTGAAAGGCTTGATTCGGCGTGGAAACTTAAATTGAAGGAGGAAAGAAGAAATGCTCGGTGAGTATAAAGAAATTCCTCAAGATTTATTAATACTTGATTTTTCTTATCAGCGCGGTCTTAACCACAGTATGGTAGACAAGATGATTAAAAAGTTTGATGAATCTTTAGTGGGAACTATTGCGGTAGCCAAACGCAGTAATGGAACTTTTGCGGTTATTGACGGCCAGCACCGTTTGGCGGTTTTGAAAGCAAAAAACTATAACTTAATCCCCTGTCTGGTCTATCCTGAAATGTCCGCTCAAAAAGAAGCTTTAATGTTTGCAGATTTAAATAGTTGTAAACAAAAAAATACGGCGCTGGAATTGTTTTGGGCTTTGGTTGTGTCCGGCGATAAAAAGCAACGGGAAATATTGGAGGTTATTGAAAAAGCCGGGTTTACGGTAGCTAAAAGAACTGGTGATAGGAAAGGGTTAAAATATTCAATTACGGCTATAGGCTTGGTTCATAGGATAGAAAGGCAGTACGGACTGGACATTCTGGCTAAAACTCTCAAGTTTATTGCGGAAACATGGCCGGGCAACGGTATGGCGTTAACCGGGCAGTTATTAGTAGGATTGGCAATTTTTATTAATAGGTTTGGTAATCACTCAAACTTCTCTTTTGATACAGCTAAGAAAAAGTTTACGCCGCTTTCTCTGGACACGATTTTAGCAAAAGCTAGAGATAAAGCTAAAATATATAACTCTGACGTGTCTCAGGCTATTGTAGACGATTTATTTGTAGCCTATAACAAAAATTTAAAACAAGCTAAGAAGCTTCAATTGGATGAAAAAATTAGTAAATCAGGAACGGAATGAAATAAATGTACGATGATGAAGATTGCGGGAAGTGTATTTGTACTACATGTTTGTGGCAGAAGACGGATGAATGCTTTGAAGAAGAAGACTATTGCGAAGAAATTTGTATTGGCTATTATCCAACAAAAGAATGCACTTTTTATGAAAGTAAAGAAGAATAATCAAATAAACAAAAAAAATCCAGTCAAAATGACCGGATCAAGAAAATTTTCGACAATTATATTTTAACATTTTTAATGAAAGTTGGCAAATTGGAGGAGTAACTTTGGATAAAGTTTCGACATATGAACAGGGATTAGAAATTTCCAAAACTTATAAAGTTTATAATGACGATAAAAATCAGCATATCAAATATTTAAGAGATTTGGCTTTGGAAAACAATGCTGAAGTCTTTGCGGGTATCGCGGATGGCCTTGAACAAAGGTACATAGAAAAAGGAACTATATGAAATATATAGCGGTATCTGGTGGCGCAGACAGTACAGCATTGGCGCTGTTGCTTTGGAAGCGGGGCGAAGAATTTGAAATGGTGTTTTCAGACACAGGCGCGGAATTACCGGAGGTTTATTGGCTGTTGCCAAAATTAAGCCATTATATCGGCCGACGATTAAATGTAGTCCATAACGGCAGCTTTTTTCAGCATCTTGTAGCGCAAAACTGGTTTTTACCTGGGCCGAATGTTCGTTGGTGTACCAGAATATTAAAACAAACGCCGCAAGACCGATTTTTTGAAACGGTCAAAGCGGAGACGGTTTATATAGGGATTCGGGCGGACGAGCCAAAGCGACTATCATATCCGAAACCACGTCACGGCATCCATACTTCTCAGTATCCGTTAGCTGAGGCCGGGTTAGACAAAAAAGAAGTATTGGAATTGTGCCGTAAACATAAATTGTTAAATCCTGTCTATGATTGGCGCAGCAGTGTTTCTTGTTTTTGTTGTTTCTTTCAAAGAATGGGTGACTGGCGGGGACTTTGGAAACATCATCCAACACTATTTAAAATTGCCGAGGAATGGGAAGAACAATCAATTTTGAATAATCCAGGATGCGCTAAATATACATGGATTGGCCGAGATGTAAAATTGCGTAACATTCGCAGAGCAAAAGAATCAGAAATAAGTTTATGGCCGGAATTGGAGCCGGAATCGCCGCCATGTTTGATTTGTGCTATATAAGTTTTTGGGGGTGAAAAATGACTACAGCAAACCCTATATTGCGCTACCCTGGCTCAAAGTGGAAGATAGCCGACTGGATTATATCACAAATGCCGCCGCATGAGGTTTATCTTGAACCTTTTTTCGGCAGTGGCGCGGTATTTTTCAAGAAACAACCAAGTCGAACAGAGACGATTAACGACATAAGCGGACATGTTGTAAATTTGTTTCGCGTCCTCCGTGACAATCCGCTTGAATTAGTTGAGAAAATTGAACTTACGCCTTGGGCCAGGGATGAATATAAGGCCATTATTGCCGGAGGTTCAGAATTAATAGTAATGACTAATGACCCCATTGAGAACGCTCGACGTTTTTTAGTACGCTGTTGGCAGTCTCATGGAGCGCGATTAAGTTGTCGTGTAGGTTGGGCGCATGATACTACAGGTACGGTTTTAAAACCAAGACTTTGGAGTAAGTTACCTGAACGAATTTTGAATGTTACTTTCAGGTTAAAACAGGTGCAAATTGAGAATAAACCAGCTGTAGATTTAATTTCTATGTACCGGGCAAAGAATGTTTGGTTTATAACGACCCCCCTTATCTCCTGGCTACCAGACGAAACTATAAATTATACTCGGACGAAATGAAGGACGATGAACATATGAGGCTGTTGGATGCGCTGGACAAGCACCCTGGGATTGTGATTTTAAGCGGGTATTCGTGTCCGTTGTATGACGAAAGATTAAAACATTGGAATAAGGTGGAATGAAAGGGCTTTGCCGAAAAAGGGCAGGCGAGGATTGAGGCTCTTTGGATAAATAAGGTTAATACATAAAAATGGCGGGGAAAAAACTCCCCGCCACATATCTCTTGTAAAAATTAAGAGGATTATACAAAACGCGCGATGTCTGTCAAATCTTTGCGACTTTTTGGGCGAATCTTGTTATCGGTTGGATACCCGACTGCTATCAATGCGCCAAATTGTTTTTCTATAGGAATATTTAAAAGTTCGCAAATTTTTTCGCGGTCATAAATTCCAATAATGCAAGTTCCAAGCCCTTGTGATTCCGCTGCCAGACAAACACACATTGTAGCCGCACCCAAATCACCTTTAGCAAAATACTGACTGCCGATGAGTTTTCTTATGCCTGGCATTAAAATCGCATGTTCCTCCAATATGACGATAAATGCCTGGGCATTTGCAAAGAAGGGGTTCATACCCATTTGTTGTCCGCAAGTTGCTACTTTAGAAACAATTTCTGGTGTTTCAACCACTACAAAGCTCCAGGGCTGGCTATTGCAGCCAGAAGGCGCAAGCCGAGCAGCCTCCACGCATTTTAACAGCTTGTCGTGTTCCAAGGGGCGGTTCGAAAAATCACGGCAACTTTGACGGCGGCGGCAAAGTTCCAAAAAACAATCATTTTGACGCACAATAACTTCCTCCTACCAAATATTTTTAGATTAAATTTATTTCATTAAAGTATACCATTTTATAGTAATAACAACAAGAATACTTCTGTTAATGACAACCTGCAGTTCGACAAGGCCAAGTTTTCGTAAGACGGTAAATAAGACTATCTGGGGAATCTGAATGAACAAATCAATTATAACAATTTTTTTGATAGCCGTAACAGGTGGAGCGGTCAGGGGTTTGGGCGGTAATTTTTTCTTTGACTATATACGAAAAAATTCTATCCAAGGCTCAAAAATGGAGGTTTGGGAAAAGTCCCAATAGTATCAGTGTGAGAAAAAAATATGACCAACAGGAGGCGGAATGATTGGCTAAAAAACGCAACTGCCGGCGTAACGATGAAGAACGATCAATTCATGAACAAGCTGTGGCTCTCAGGAAAATGACTGATAGGCAGCTTGTTGACCTCATTGAAAAATTAAAAAACACATCATCTTCACAAACACCCGATTATCTTAAAGATAAACTGTTAACTGAATTATCCACCATGAGAGGAGTCGGAAACAGTACGATGTCTAAAATAACAAAAGTGTTGGATGCTTTATGAAACAGAGATGGCAGTTAAGCGAAATTGACGAGCGAATTGATTACTTTAATTTCTATTCTGACTTTATAACCGTTCAGAGAAAAAAACAAAATGCTGCTTTAGGTCGTTGCCCTTTTCATGATGACACCAAACCGTCTTTATCAATCAACTTAAAAACTGGGCAGTATAAGTGTTTTTCTTGCGGGGAAAGGGGCAATGCCATTAGTTTTTTGAAAAAGCATTGCAACATGTCTTCTAAAGAAGCTTATGAACATATGGCAAAGCTGGCCGGTTTTGATATTGAAGAAGCTGCGCCAGAGCAAGCAAAAAGAAGAGCTACTTTAACGGAATATGTGACCTATAAAAAATTGCCGGAAGATTTTTTGCTTAATCTTGGCCTTAAAGATGAAAAAGACGAGTATGGCAACTATATTGCCATTCCTTATTATGATGAAAATAATTCGGTATCAGCCGTCCGTAAGCGAATTTCTATTCACGGGAATAACGGCAAAAATAAGTTTCTCTGGCAAAATGAATCTAAAATAACGCTTTATGGGATTTGGAAGCTTGAGGAAATCCGTTCTTTAGGGGTATGTGATTTTAGTCGAGGGGGAAAGCGATACTCATACTTTATTGTTTCACGAACGGCCAGTCCTGGGTGTTCCGGGAGCGTCGTTTTTTGAAGACGAGTGGGTAAAGTTTTTACAAAATCTTAAAGTTTATGTTGTCTGCGAACCGGGTACTAGCGGACAGACTTTTACAAAAAACATCTGTGAATTTTGCGGCAAAAATGAGTTTAAAGGCGAATTGAAAGTAATTACTTTGCCGGGGTATAAAGACCCAAGCGAACTGCATATCAAAGGAGGCGGCAAGGAGAATTTTAACACCATTTTGGACGCCGCAATAGAGATGGCCAAGCCTCTCAAAATGGTAAAAACCATTCTGCCCGGCGCTCCTTTTCAGCCTATTATTTCAGATAAGTGGAAATGCAATTTGTCAGGCATATACACCTATATAAAACCGCCAAACGAAGAAATGGAACTTGTAAAAATAAGCTCAACCCCGATGGTAATATCCTGTAATTTGCCTGATATTCATTCGGATGAGGAAAGACTGGAATTGTCATATTATAAGCGCGGTGAGTGGCATAAAAAAATTTTTGAAAGGTCGCTTATTTTTACCAATACCAGGATAACTATTTTGGGTAATTACGGCCTTGACGTAACCAGCGATAATGCTAAAACATTAGTGAGGTATTTTTCAATGCTAATAAGAGAAAACATTGACCGAATCCCTACTGTAAAAACAACCAACCGTTTAGGTTGGTCTGTAAATAATGCTTTTATTCCTGGACATGCCGAAGATATTAGAATTGATGCGGAAACTGAGAATTTTGATCATATTTTGAAGGGTTTTTCGGCCTCTGGGTCTTTTGAGGAATTTAAAGAAGTTTTGGAGCTTGCCCGTTCTTCGACTATAGCCCGGTTTACAGTTGCGGCGAGTTTTGCTTCTCCTCTTTTAAAGCTTTTAGACCACAGAATTTTTATGGTGTATCTTTACGGTTCTTCAACAGGCGGGAAATCTGCTTCTTTAAGCGCGGCTATGAGTGTTTGGGGAAATCCTAATGTAATTATGCAATCTTTTGATGCAACGAAGGTTGCATTTGGGGTTATTGCCGGATTCTATCAGTATTTGCCTGTTGGTATTGATGAAAAACAGGTGGCGGGAAACCACCAGGAAATATTAGAGCAGATTGCTTACGCTTTAGCGGGAGGCAAAGATAAAGCCAGAGGCAGTAAGGACGGCGGCCTGCGTGAGCAAAAGACTTGGAAAAACATTTTCCTGGCAACCGGCGAAGTGCCATACAGTACCGACAGCAGCGCCACAGGGGTAAAGACACGGCTTTTAGAGATTTACAGCGTAAAAGCCTTTGAACATGAAGCGGAAGCGGAAAGGCTTCATAAATTGTCGCTTAGATATTATGGTACGGCCGGAGTGGAATTTATCGGAAAGCTAAAAAATGCTCTTGAAGCTGATTCCAAAATGCTTTTTGAGATTATGGATTTTTATTTTAAAGGACTTGAACCTTATGCCAAGCAGAATATCCGCGCCCATTTGTCGGCAACGGCTGTTGTTTGTGCCGCAGATTATTTATACAGCGTGTGGCTTTTGGGAAAAGACGAAAAAGAAGCCGCTATTGAAGCAGCCGATATGGGAAAGGTTATTTTAGCTAATCTTGATACGTTGGATGAGATTGATTACAGCGAACGGGGATTATCTTTTATTGCCAGTTGGGTGGCAACTAATAAGGAAAGGTTTAAAAATAACTGCCGTGATACGCAGTATGGGTTTATTGACAATAGAAATAGATTGTGTGTCGCTTACCAGCAACTAAAGGAAGCGTGTATAAAGGAAGGATTTTCTCCTGAGCGCCTTTTGAAAGATTTGGCCGCTAGGGAAAAATTGAAACTACCAAACGTGAGAAGGCCGTATCAGGTACGATGTGGCTAAGAGAATGAACGGAGTTAGTATCAGAATGATTGTCTTTTTAGAGGATTTTATAGAAGCAGGGTTATTTTCAGACAAAACATTATGCTAAATCCGGTTACATTGGTTGCATTTTAAGGGGTTTGGTTACGTTTTGGTTACAGAAAGAACCGCGCCGTTACTGGCTTTAAGGGAGTTTTTTTAGAAATGTAACCATGTAACCGGAAAATATGTACTCTATACGTGCGCGCACGTGCGTATATATATTAATTTATTTGGTTACATGGTTACTTGGTTACAAATACCTTCTAATACTTGATTTTATTGAGTTTTAATGTAACCAATTTGTAACCAAATGTAACCAACATTATTTAAAAGCGAGGTGATGTTTCATGCTAAAAATTAAAACAATCAGACAAGCCCAAGGAATAAGCCAAGTAAAATTAGCTGCTGCCAGCAAAATAACGCCGGCGTACTTATGTGAGTTAGAATTGGGAGTTAAAACCAATCCCGGTTTGGATATTTTAAACCGTATAGCCGAAGCATTGAACGTAACAGTAGCCGAATTGCTTGATAATGGCAGCTAATTAAAGATGATACCTAACCTAGATTTTACTGAAATATTTGGAACTCCGCAAATAGTTATCCAAGCTGCGCAGACCGATCCACCGTCTCAAGTTGCCAACAATATCTTAAAACAAACGGAAAAACAGGCTTTGGAACGGCTTGAACCGGAGTTAGCGCAGATGACCCAAACGGTTTTTAGTGACCCTGGTTTTGATATTTCCCCGGAAGACAGCGAGTTATGGCTTCATTTGTTTACAAAAGTCAGGGAATTGAGTTTTGAACTCCATGCAAAACTATTTTACCTTCGCGGCATTGGAATCATACTTGTGCCAAGCGAGAAGTACGGTTACATGATAAAGGCGTTAATTGACCCGGAAGGTAAAAAAGGTTTTACCAGTAGGGAGGTTTATATCCGGGAGAAGCAATACTTGGAGCCTTATAAAAAAGAGGTTATTTCACTATTAAAAGAACTGAGGCTCTGGAAGGACAGCGAGAAAACATGACGCTAAAAATAAAGGAGGGCAACTTTGCACAATAAAATTATCTTAGATTTATGCGGAGGTACTGGCAGCTGGTCGGCTCCATATAAGCAAGCCGGATATGATGTAAAGCTGATAACCCTGCCGGAATATGATGTTCGGGAGTACAAGCCCCCTGACAATGTGTACGGGATTTTGGCCGCGCCGCCTTGTACGGAATTCAGCCTTGCGAAAAATGGCTCTGGCAAACCCAGAAATCTTGAAAATGGTTTAGAAATAGTACAAGCCTGTGAAAGGATAATCCGGTATTGCCAGTTACAAGGCAATCTAAAATTCTGGGCGTTGGAAAACCCGGTTGGATTACTGCGCAAGTATCTTGGCAGACCGAAGTTTACATTCAGGCAGTGGGAGTTTGGCGATTGTGGCGTTAAACCTACTGATATTTGGGGATTTTTCAATGAGCCGAAAAAAACTATCAGGGAAATGCCGTAGGGAATAACTCGACGATACAAAAACGGCAAAGTAAATACCCTCGCATGGGCAGCGCCCAAATATCCTGAATACGCTCATTTGAATCTTGACCGGGCCGCACTTCGCGCAATCACACCGGCAGGATTCGCAAAGGCATTTTTTTTAGCTAATAAATGAAAGAGGCGTAAATATATGCAAATCGGCCTAATTCAAATTGACGGTAAGCTGCCTAATCTGGCCTTAATGAAAATCTCGGCTTGGTACAAAGCGCAAGGGCATTCTACAATCCTTCTTAAACCTTCTGATGTGCTGGACGGAATACCTTTGTTTGACGTGCCAGATAAACTTTATGCGGCCACAATCTTTGACTGGTCGAGGCCGGTTGCCGAAAAGTTGAAATTAATCGGCGCGGAGGTTGGTGGAGTAGGTTGGAGTTTGGATAATTATTTACCGCCAGAAGTTGAAGCCATGAAGCCGGATTATGACCTATACAGCATTGACTACGGCATGGGATTTAGTTCCAGGGGTTGCATTCGCAAATGCAAATTCTGTGTAGTTTGGCAAAAAGAGGGATATATACGGGAAGTATGTATGCCCAGTGATTTGGGAATCCCAAGAAACAAAAAACTGGTACTTCTTGATAATAACTTTCTGGCTAGTCCCTTATGGCGTGAAAAGTGCCAGAACATCATTGATAACAAATATAAAGTTGACTTTTGCCAGGGGCTTGATATAAGGCTTGTCAATGAAGAAAACGCGGCGTATCTAGCCGAGATAAAACATCAAAAACAAATCAGGTTCGCTTTTGATGATATAAAACTGGAACCTATTATTCATAAGAAAATTGAAATCTTAGTCCGCGCCGGAATAAAACCATACAGGTTGATGTTTTATATCTTGGTTAATTATAACAGCAGTTTCCAAGAAGATTTGAAGCGTATAGAAATTATTGAAAAATATGACGCCGACCCGTTTGTAATGGTTTATAACAAGGTTGGCGCTCCAAGACAAATTAAGGATTTAGCTACTTGGTGCAATAAGCCTTGGTATCGTAAAAGCTGTCGATTTTCGGAGTACCGAAGAACAGGGTAAGAAAATGAACAAGTCATTATTCTCAAGTAAAAAAACGGATTGGGAAACGCAACAAGATTTTTACAATTTGTTGGATCAGGAATTTCATTTCACTTGCGATGTAGCGGCCAATGATGAAAATTATAAAAATGATAATTACTATACGGAAAAAACAGATGGGTTAAGACAAACCTGGAATGGCGTTTGCTGGTGCAATCCTCCATATGGCCGGGATATTGGCAAATGGGTACAAAAAGCGCATCAGGAAGCGCAGCGAGGCGTTAAGACTGTAATGCTTATTCCAGCAAGAACAGATACAAAGTATTTTCATGAGTACATTTATAAAAATTATGAAATCAGGTTTCTAAAGGGACGCTTAAAATTTGGCGGCAGTAAGAATAGTGCGCCGTTTCCGTCAATGTTGGTTATTTTTGAATTATACGTGAGGTCGTAGAAAATGGAATC
>JALQSN010000287.1:0-61971 GCA_023690525.1 Holotrichia oblita | reverse complement strand
GAACAAAACTATATATTATTTGGTAATAAAGTTATTATACCTGCCGTTTCTCCACAAAAAAATCTCGCGGTTTATTGACATATTCTCATGGGGATAGTAAAAACAAAAAGCCTTGCACGATTTATGTATGGTTTCAGGTTTAAATAGTGATTTAGAAAAAATGATTAAATTTTTCTTCGCCACCTGCTTACAGACGAGCAAATCCAAAATTAGCTATGATTATATTCCTTGGGGAGATTTCGGAAAATTAGGAACGACTACCTGTTGATTACTTAGGTCCCCGTCATCCTCAAGTTTTCATTTTAGTTATTTGGATCCATTCTACATGGATTGATACACTCACACTTCACAATAATGCTTGCTTAGTGTTAAAACACCTTCACTGAGAGACTGAGAATACCGTATGTGCGCTTCTGTATTTATAGTCGCGTTCAGACAGTTCGCGAAAGATCGGGAAGCTTGAATACGTAGCACGAACGCCGCGAACTTTCCGACAGCATCTTTCGCGCTCTCGACGAGACAATGTTGCCTATTTTAGTCCAAATTCCTAGGTCTACGGATTGGGGGCGCAACATTTTTTAAATTAAAACAGGAGGCGCGAATAACAAAAGTTTGAGAACCGCTGGATTATAGGGTGCTGACGACACAAAACCGGTAGCGTTATCAGACACTAATACTTTAGGGAATCCAAAACGCGCAAACACACTTCTCAAAATTTCGATAGTGGTTTTACTATTGGTGGTACTGGTTATAAATGCTTCAATCCATTTTGAATGTGCATCCACAATAACTAAAATGTATTTGCCATAAATTGGACCTAAGTAATCAACATGTAGTCGTTCCTATGCATTTTTCGGATATTCCCAAGGAATTAATTTAGATAATTTTGGATTTGCCCTCGTCTGTAAGCAGCTGTCACAAGAATTTATCATTTTTTCTAAATCACTATTTAAACCTGGCCACCATACATAAGATCGCGCAAGGCTTTTTGTTTTTACTATCCCCATGTGTGAAGTATGTAGTTCCTTTAAGACAGCATCGCGTAATACGGCAGGTATAATAACTTTATTACCAAATAATATATAGTTTTGTTCGATGGTAAGATGTACCTTATTTATCGCGTATGATCGATATGCTTTTATAACTTTTCTTGGCCAACCAAATTTAACATATGTAAATATTTTGTTTAAAATCGGATCTTTCAAAGTTTCTGTTCCTACATCTTTAAAATTAATAGGTATGTCAGTTCCAAGAAAATTTACATTCATATTTTGTAATTCCGGAATTTCTAACTCTTGTTCAATTGGTAAACGTGATAACCCGTCCGCGTTATTTCGGTTCGATGCAACGTATTCAATATCATAAGTAAAATTAGATAAAAGTAAAGCCCAATTTTTAAACGGTTTGCTGATAGTGTTGGAATACCTTCTTCGGTCCAAATATAGTAATTAGCGGCTTAGAATCCGTCACTAAAATGGAATTTTTTTCCAAATAAATATTGATTAAAACGTGTAACACCAAAAACGATTCCTAAAGTCTCTTTCTCTATTTGTGAATAATTTATTTTATTATTTATTTAATTTATTTATTTGTTAATGTTCTGCTCGCGTAAGCAATCGGACGTTCTTCCCCATTAGAATACAGGTGAGAAATTACAGCTCCACACCATACGGATATGCGTCCGTTGTTAATTTTATAGGTAGTGCTGGATCGAAATGTGCAAGTACTTGCGCTGACGTTAACAATTCTTTAATTTTATTAAAAGCCTCTTAACAATGTTTAGACCACTTAAATTCAGAACTATGTTGTAATAAATTATACAGAGGTTTGAGAATTATTGAGCTATTTGGGATGAATTTATGGTAATAATTTACCATGCCCTAAGAACGATTTTAATTCTGTAACTTTCTTTGGAATAGAGCGTTAACAATTGCATCGGTCTTATCACTGCATGTCTGTAAACCGTTTTTATCTATCTTATAGCCTAAATATTCTATAGAATTCATAAAGAATTGACATTTGTCCTTTTGTATCGTAAATCCGCAATCTTGTAATCTACGTAATACTTGTTTTACTCGCGTAAAATGTTCTATTTCATCGCGGCCCGTAATCAATATGTCGTCCAAAAATGATACCACTCCGGGCAACCCTTGCAAAACAGTTTCAATGAGTTTTTGAAATTTTGCAGGTGCGCATGCTACACCAAAAGGTAGTCGATTGAATTTAAATAACCCCATATGAGTACTTATAGTGGTATATTATTTTGACTCCTCATCTAGGCAAACTTGTTGGTAAGCTCTAGATAAGTCTAACTTAGTAAATTGAACTCCCCCACGCAATTTAGAAAATAGCTCTTCTATTCGGGGTAAAGGATGTTGATCGATATCCAAAAATGGATTTATGGTCACTTTATAGTCACCGCATATCCGGACATTACCATTATTTTTGACAATTACAACTATCGGAGTTCCCATTTACTATAATTAACCGGACTCAAAACATTTAATTCCACTAAACGCTTAATTTCTTTTTCAACAATTTCACGCATTGCAAATGGTATAGGCCGTGGTTTAAAAAATTTGGGTGTGACATCTGGTCTTATTTTTAAATGTACAGTGTCTCGATTAAATTTTCCCAACCGCGAAGAAAATACCTCTGAAAATTCTGCATATAATTGCTCTATCGAAAATTTACTATTTAAACTCTTAACAGTTAAATGAAATTTTTCAAAAAAATCGTGTTCCAACAAAGGTGCACCTCCATCATTTACCACATAAAGTCTAAGTTCGTTAACAATCTTGTTATATTCCATCGTAACAACAATGTAGCCTACCGGTACAATTTTATTTCCGGTATAGCTAATTAAACACTTATCGTTTTGGTAAATAGGTAAGTTATTAAACATTTGTTCCTTAAAATTTTGTGAAATCACAGATACTGCGGCTCCAGTGTCAATCTCAAAGTTTATATTTTGATTGTTAACCATACATGTTAATGAAATAGGATTGTTACCCGTAATTTGTAAATTAAACATACTTTGAGATTCATCCTGTAGCGCATCATTCTCTTTATCCATGTAATTATGTTTAAAATCATTACATTTTTTTTGTTTACTACAAACAATGATAAGTTGCCCTTTGTTCCCACATAAATTGCAAGTATAATTTTTATATTTACACACCTTTTGGGTATGCCCACTCTTACCACAAACATTACACTGATATTTCTTCCCTCGTGTGTCGTGACAGTGCGCCATCGGCCGTCCAGCAGATCTCCCACTTCTCGACGAAACCATAGCGGTATTTCCCGTCTTTTTTGACGTATGGAGGCGGTACACTTCCTCTTCTGTTGATTCTTGTTTCACATTTATTGACCTCAGGTCAAAATGGTGCCTGGATGCTTTTTTGGATGTTGCAATTTCCACTGCCTTCTCAAATTCTAAGTTGCTAACATCTTCTTCAAAGAGTCGATCAACGATCGGACCTTTTTCCATCCCCATAATGAATCGATCCCTAATCATAACTTTTAATTCTCCGCCAAAATTACATTTAGATGCTAAATTTTTCACACGCGCAGCCCATTCCGGTATACTTTCACTTTTATTTTTAAAAGCGTTATAAAACTTTTAACGTTCTGCGAAATACGCTGGTTTTGGTGAATAATGTTTATCTAAAAACTGCACTAAAGTTTCATATGATTTACCTGCCGGATCATCCGGTACACATAGATTTGACAAGGTTCGATAGCTTTCATCGTTACATGATTTTAGTAACAGCGCTCGTTTTTTACTAGCATCGTCTTTTCCGTTGATTAGGAAAAACTGTTTTAATTGTGCCAAATACACAGACCATTCACAATCTCGAGGCTTAAATTCCCTAAAATGTCCTACAAATCCCGTAGCCATTAGCACGTGGTTTCTTTTTACACACAATAACTTAATACGTAGTTAACAATTTGAATAACACAAATACCCACACTATAATACGATTTCTCGTCGCCACTGTAGTGTTTGGGTAAGAAATAAGAAGTCAGGTCGAATTTTTAATTTAACATTTTACTTCCATCATTTGTGTTACACATTACCGATGAGCGGAGCAAGACACACTGCGTTAAAATATACATATACATATGCTATGCAAATACAAAAAATACCTAAAATACGTGCGCTCACAAAAACATCTCAACACACATAATACACAATATACATCTCTACTCAAAACAATGAAACACATAAATACACAAATATATAACACCAGTAAACGTATTGAAATGGTTTATCGGACACTATCATGTGACCTTTATCGGAGATATCACCAGTCACTAAAGGTTTGATTATGTTCAGGTACTTGGAGCCTTTGCTACTTCTCAAGTCCCTCCCTCGTCAAAATTGCGGTTACAGACTTAAAGTTAGGGGATGCAATTAACGATTCCGCACCATATCTATCTTTCCAATCAGATACTAATTTACCTTCTCTATGGTTTCTTAAATTTTCCATAGTCTTACCAAAATTGCATTATTTTAAAATTTATATAATATATATATATGTATATACAGGGTTATTTGTAAATAGCGCTTAAGCTACGCTAATTTGAAAACTGTGTATAAATGTGTAACTGAAAACGTAAAAAGAAATTTATTCGTAACACATTAAAAATTTTCAAATTTTAGGGCCCAAAATGCAGTTAAAGTCGGTCCAGTTCTTTGTTTATCCTGTATTTATACAAATACCGCTGAGCCTTCAAGTTCACACATATGAAAGTAAAAATCGATAAAAAATTGTTAGATGGTACCTATGAAGAGTGAATTGTCTATTGAAACGCAGCTGATTATTATTTTCACGAGACCAAGACAGAGATAAAACGTTAGAATTCCGAAAGAAATATGTCAGCAGTTTTTTTTATGAATGCAATAGATAGATATATTTTAACCCATTTATGCCCGAAACTATTTTTTTTTTCTGAAATCGATGATACTGATATATATTGATATGGGGGCGAAACTAAGCATGTTAGAAAAGTTTAAACTGATTTTCCATATTTTTTTTAGGAAATATGATGTGGGTCATTTTCGACCCGCTGGGCAAATGGGATATCAAAATTAGGTTGAATTATATTTTTTTATATTTGCAAAACATTATAAAATATATTTCTATAAACAATACAAACACATAAACATTCATAATTCTAAATAGTATACCTTTTTTACTTGTGGTAATTCAAAAAACACTTGTCATGCAGCGCTACACCACATCTATTACAAGCCTTTGTTGTTTTACTTTTACAACTTGCACACCTGCGTCGATTTTGACTGATTATTATTAAATGTTGACCTTCTTGACGAGATGCTGGACTTATAAAGCTAGATGAGGGACCGGTTGATAATGGACGTCGTCCGTATTTCTGCAGTATAGATATCACAGCCGCTCTTCGAAATTCTAAGTTATCCATTGTTTTTCCAAACTTCCGCGAAAGAATCCAGGCGTTGTTCATGCAAACATCAAATATCCAAAACATAATCGGTATATACCATTTCTTACCCCGAAACCCTATTCTATAATTAAAAACATTGTTGTCCATGAGATCGACACCTCCCATAAATTTATTATAGCAACTCACTACGTTTGGTTGCGAAATTTCAATCTTTGCCTTATCTTTTGCAGAGTATCGTGCAGCTTGTCGGACTGGTGTTACTCCGTATTCATTAGACAAAAGTGTGACAACATTGTTGTCATTCCACTTCACACACACGATATTATTTTCTGCATCAATAGCGCTGGTATACGCTCCTCTTTCTTTCTTCTTCATGAGAGAATTACTGTCTATAGGACATTTGTCTGTGCGGTTTTCACGCACTGTGCCTGTTGCACCAAAACCTAAGTCACCAAGCTTGTGGATAAGCGAAGCACTCGTAAAAAAATTGTCAAAAAACAAGGAAAATTCTATATCTGTGAAGTTATCATTCAATAAATTTGCGAAATTCATAACGACAGATTCGCCTAAGCCCATTTTCAGAGTTTCATTTGCCTGTCTATTTCGACCTTGATAGATATCAAAGTTCACACAATAACCAGATGGAAGTGCAAGAACCCATGCTTTGTAGCCAAAACGAATTGGTTTTCCTCTTATGAATTGCTTGCAGCCATTTCTGCCAAAATAAGGAATCATTGATTCATCTATTGACATAAATGAATTTATAGGTGTAAATCTTATAAATGCATCATTTATTTTGTTCATCAAAGGACGCAGTTTTGCCATCTTGTCACCTTGAAGTAAATTGTTATTATCTGCTGCATGGATGAAGCGAAATATTTCTTCAAACCTATTCCTCCTGATAGAATTATATACTAAAGTATTTCTTACGTCTTCGCATACTTCCCAAAACATACGCCGTCTAGGAACAGGGACGTAGCCACTCAAATATAATATAGCAATGAAGACAAGCATCTCGTCATTTCCAAGTTCAAACCTACAATTTTTCATGGCAGCATATTGAACGGTATTTTTTACTAGGTGTTCCAGAATATCATGATTTAAAAAGAGTTTTAGAAACTCCAGGGGATCGCTTTCACTAGAGAGTGGAATTATAGGAATCTTAGTAGTCCCAATTTGTTGCGTTTTTCCCTTTTGTAAATCTCCAATTATCCAGTTTCGTTTTTTTTGGATTTTCTTCTGTTTGGTTTCAACTTGATTATCATGCCTTTCCTTTTCTGTCAGATTATTATCGTGGTCAGAATCATTTCTGTCTGCGTCGAGATTTGTTTCTGCCCTACAGTTCAGCTGTTTTGAATTCAAACGATTAGGGTCATTACAGCTTTCATCTCCAGAGTCCTCGTCACTTTGCCAGTCATTATCGTCAGGGGGAGTGATGTATATAGTACTTGGAATCTCGTCATTTTCCTCAAGCCTCTCAATTTCATCCAACAGCTCTGCTGTTGTCAAAGGTTTTTCCTAATAAAGAAAACAAAAGTAGTGTCATATGCCCAGCGGGTCGGTACCGACCCATTCAAATTTAGACGGTTATGTAGCACCAAATACCGCATATATCGTAATTTTTGTTAAAACAATATAAATAGTAATGTTATAAAAATAGCTACTACAAATATTTACAGTATCCAGTATTAGTTTTACAAACTTACCAATAATTTAGTTGATCCATGTCAGGCTTACTATAACCTCACATGCAAACTTCAAAGATAAACACATGCGCACTGCACTTTAACTGATTTAACGGAAATCGAGTTCAGACTTGTGCTTCTAATAAACGATATTCAGTATAGGCAACACTCTCAACGTATGTATCTCGTCAATTACATACATTGAAGGTACGGGGTCGTTAGTGACCCGTTGGGCATAAATGGGTTAATAATAATAGCTTTTATATCGAATATGCCGAGCGTTCTGCATTTGTAAAGTACGTTACATATGTAGTACGTATCTAAAAGATTATTTGAAAAGTTAGATTTCTTTTAAAATAAATTAATTTTGTTCATAATAAAATAAAAACTGTCTGTATAATTCATCTGAAATGCCTGGTTTTTAGTTATTTGTATACATTATTCTTTCTTTTTATGAAATTTGTGGTGGTCCTGAAAAGAACCGATGTTGAAGAAGCAGGACAAAATAATCATAAAATGTGTTCGAAGTGCCCACCATGAGCCCTAACACAGGCATCAATGCGACGCCGAAAGTTGTTATGTACATGCGTAAAATTAGGCATGTCGCACAGTGGTCCGGATTACAAATCTAACTGTACTTTATTATGTGACATGTTGAAGTCAATCATTTGCACAAGTATATCAATTATATATGCATTTAATAAGGTATTGACAATATACATGGTACTTATAAGCTACTTAAAATAAAATTAAACTTCTCCTTCGACTTCTTCTGAATCTTCCTGGCTGCTTTCGTTTAGTACAGTAGGAGCTTTCAGCAACCTAAGTACTCCTGCCGGCAGAGACTTGTCGGACCTTTGTGGTCTCTTCATACGAAGACTACTTATAACTGGATCGGAAGACAAGAGGAGCATATGGACTATATCTTCCATGGTTTCCGTTCTCGAGCATTTCCTTGTATGGTACTCTCTATACCTTTTACTGTCCTTGTTCCTGGCCTCCTGCGCCTCCTCCGAGAGAAGCCCAATGGGTAAGACTGCTGACCTTATAATAATGCCTCCATGCATTAAAATTTTATGCACGCTTTGAGGCATATAGTACCACGCATATTTATCTACATATAATACGGCTGTATCTTGACAGTATGCTTCAAATAATTGGCTATCGACTTCCAACCCACAAGCGATCGTCCTTAGGATGATGTCAAACCTCTTTATGAGATCCATATCGATTCCGGTGATGTCAGAAGATAGTGCAGGATCAGCGAAGAATCGGCGGGCAGTATTACCATCATTGGTTGTACCGAACCCTTGTTTTGGAATGTCGATCAGCAATCCCATCTCTTGTCTAAACCTCTCTTGAATACTTCTTTTTCTTGCATCTACACTTGCCTTGTCAGCTTTCTTGACTTGCCAGGATTTTATCTCTAGTCTGTAAGATATATGTAGTAGACATTCAAATGATTTTATCCAGGCATGTAGGCTGGAAATACCTAAGCGTAACACGGATTCATTGACCTGTCGTTCTCGTGCGGTTGTCAAGTCATTCATTTGTTTAGGGGTAGCTCCACAAATGTAACAATTTTGATTTGCTTGTTCGGCTAAGGCACTACATGTTTTACCGTCGATCATAGTGAGATTTAGGTTTGCCCCAATTAATATTTGACGCCCACCGACTTCAACAATAGTTTTGGTCAAATTGCTGATTTCTTGTTCAATTTTTGCTACTTCTTCGCGGATTAGTTGGGAAGTTTCTTTTTTGAACATTATTTTTATCGGCCGGCAATATTGAGTGGAGGATGAACGATTATTTCGCCACAGTTCTGTCCTATCACTTTCATTGTTCATTGAGATAGCAATCATTTGTAGTGGGACCAGTGATACCGTGAACAAAAAAGCATCGTCGCTGAGCTCATTTTCATTTGCAGTAAAACGCTGTTTGTACTGGCTTTGTGACGAAGCGCCATCGCACCCCCATTTAAATATTATTTTAACTTCGGTGTCTTCATTAATCTTAACCTGATTAATGACTTCGTGCTGAGCAGACACCAACCTCTTGACAGTGTGATCTATTAAAGATTGAAGTTTTATCTGTCCTACAGCCTCGCCGATTATAACGTCTTCTGGATAACACCGTCTTTTAGCTTCAAGTAACTCGTGGTAACTAGGACATATATCAGCATTGTGGAGTTTACATGTTTGTCTGATTGCCAGGTACTGGGATTTCGTCATTTTCTGGTCGATATACAGAGCCAGAGCTTCGTCGAGTGGTATTTTTGTGGGCATTTTCGTAGGAGACAAAAACGATTTTTTTATCCTTGTAGCTCTTTTGGGTGAACATTCAGAAACCTGTTTCACCATCTCCGCAGCATCTCTTCTTCCTTGTGCTCGCAAACTAATTTGCGTTGCAAGAGCAAGTTCTTTTCCACTTGCCATAGTTAAAAGTGGCATAACTTTTCTTCTTTTGACTCTATCATCGCACTCTTCAAACGGCTTCTTAGGGCGACCGGCAGGTGTATCACTACAGCTGGCGCGCGCAGACGGTTGATCACGATTTTTAGATACGTTATCAAAAGAAACTTTCCCTCCTAACCATTGTTCGTTTTTAGATAGAAAATTGTTCAGAACATAATGAGAGCTTATCCACTTTTTCTTCAGCTGTGCACAAAAGTTACGTAAACACACTTTTATTATCTTCTTGCTGCTATCATCATAGTCATTAATATCACTATTATTGTCCAAGTAGTTCGATACGTAATCGTTTCTTCGCTCTAATATGTCTTCTCTTCGCCATACACGAAACACCTCATTTCGCGGTATACCACTTGCGATCACTAAAACAAACATAAATGTTTTTTATGGCTGTATATGGCTTTTATTTTTTACAAATGAATACTCATATGTCCAATCTACACACTGAAATGATAATCAGAACCAATGGTTATCAATACAGGTTTTCCCAGTCTAAAACATTTTAGGTTTTATCAATTACTATGAAAAAATAACTGTATATTAAATCGTAGTTAATTCCAACACCATAACAATCTAAGCATCAATTAACTTGAGAAATTAAAGTACTTACCCCAAGGTAAAGCTTCCATACTGCGACAATCATTCACAATAACGAAACATACTCAATCACTGAAGACAAGACGGCGACTAATACGCGGCGCGCTCGGTTATCGCAAGGCGCGAAGGAAAACCTGTTTTTTATCTCGACTGACGGGAACGGGGATGGCCCAGGCGACGCGCAAAGTATTAATCTGAGATAAGGCATTATTGAATATTATATTTCAATAACAATATAGACTATTCTTGCTGCTGAATATTTTATATAAAGTACAGCTAGATTTGTAATCCGGACCACTGTGTGTCGGTGCGAATGCGTTGCGCTGCAAGAAAAATGCGATTACGCAGATCTGCGGCGTTTTCAATATCGGGACGGCGATCATACACTAAACTTTTCATGTAGCCCCACAGAAAAAAGTCTAATGGATTTAGATCGGGACTACGAGCTGGCCACGGAATGCGACTTCCACGTCCAATCCAATGTGGGAAAGTTTGGTTTAAAAATTCTTGGACTACTCTACTACTATGAGCAGGTGCTCCGTCGTGCATATACCATAATTGTCGCCGTGTCGCCAATGGTACGTCGTCCAAATATTCGGGTAATGCATTCTGGAGAAAGTGTAAATACGAATCTGCAGTTAAACGTTCTGGAAGCACATGTGGTCCAAGTAATTGATCGCCTACTAACCCTGCCCAAACATTCACGGATATTCTAACTTGCGAGGAGCCTTGCTGTATATCGTGGGGGTTTTCGTATGCCCAATGGTGAATGTTGTGATAATTTAAAACACCATCTTTTGTAAACGTAGATTCGTCAGTGAAGAGAATTACGGAAGCAAGGTCTGGCTGTTGAACTTCTCTACGTTGGAACCACTCACAGAAGGCTACTCGACGGGGAAAATCTAGTTCTGTTAACCTTTGCACGCGTTGGATGTGGTATGAATGCAGTAAATTTGTTTTCAAAATTTTGGGTACCGTAGTTTGAGAAACATTTACTTGACGTGCTAGAGTTGTCGTGCTTATGCCGGGATCCGCTTCCACGATATTTAAAATGTCCTCTTCTGCTTGGAGCACTCGGCGTGATCTCTGAAGGCCCCGACCTTCGAACCGCGGAATTACTGCTTCTGTATCCCTAAGTCGATATACAGCTTCCACAATCGTCCTAGCCGAGGGTGTCTTCGATTTGGAAAACGCTCTGCATACAAATCTCTTGCGGCAAGACTATTTTGCCCTGTTTCTCCATAAATTAATATCATGTCGGTATATTCAATACTTGTATACACTGCCATTGCGAACGCACGCAAACACAATGAATGCCAGCTGCATACTAAATGTGCATCACAGTGTTCAATGTATAGCGACGGCCGGTACTTCCCATATGTTAGCCGTATCAGAGCCGGACTCGATTAAAGAAAAATCATTTTCTCATTACTGCGTGCACATGGAACCGCCAAACTTTGTATTTAAGCTTTACTCATACATATCTTTCACCCCTTTTTTATTTTCATCTATTTAAAACTAACAGTGTATAATATATATCTTTTTCGAAAATTGTACTAGCGTTAGCCCTCGAATTAGTGTTAAAATCGATATAGCTCTTCAGCCATTTAGATTGTTTAGTACACGATGTATCTTTTTTAGTTCTATACCTAGGCCAAGCGCCTGTATTAAGCTTTTATAATGCAATACCATCTTCTGTTTATCGTACAATGTAGTCACTAATTTTTGTTGACTACATATATCGTATTTGAAATGATGCGGTAATAAAGGTAGATCACTGTGATCTTTGTGTAAATGTTTGGGATAAATTAAATCTTCTTCCAGTATATAACCCGTGTCGTCATCATCATATTCATTGTCGTTAATAAGCTGATGATTTAAAATTTTATTTTTTACTTTTTCTACATCCTTCTCCTACGCAACATTGGAATACGGAAGTTTACTACTCATGGCCTACCCATATAAATTATTTATATCATAATACATGATATAGGAATCTTGTTTATTAGGATCGTATGATTTTAAATATTTATTATTGGTACTGTCACGGCCTTATTTCTTATAGACCACTTCATCTACAGATAGTAGAGATCGAATTCGGATCGTGTACGTGGGCCGGAAAGTCGCCGCTTCTGCTGGTGGTGCTGGTGCTGTTCGGCTCGTCCATTTCCAACCCGGGAGGAGGCGGCGGCGATACTGTCGTAACTGGAGTGGCTGGATGCGGGTCCCAGATTGCCGCCTTGTAACAGGGGGGTCCCGGCGTGGAAGTCCAACTCGCCGCTTGTGATGGTGGTGCCACTGTTGGTTGATTGCCAGTGTCCTGTGATGACGGCGCCATTTATGCCGTCCACCGCATATTCCGCAATGTTGCTGCCTAACCCTCGCGCTTCCCTGTGTATCCTTGATGGTGACGACCAATTTTCTCTAATTATTCCCATTTTCCCTGACTTCCCGGGCTGTACCAATGGTATGGCCCCCTTCTACTTCCTACTGGAACGGGTGAGAGTTTGATGTTGCCCGCCGGTTAGGAAGGAGGCTGGGGCCGTCCCTCTTCTTCGGATTCCCTGGTCACACGGCTTAAGCCTTGATGTCCTGCCGTCTACACGGGGGTTGATGCTGACGTAAGTTTCCTCCATTCCTTCGTAGAGACGGCGGGGTGGCTTGGTTACTTCATCATGGCCAGGTATTGGGGTTGGTTAGTGTATGTCTGCTGTGATGGACCGCTGACTGGCATCATGAGCGTGTAGTGCGAGGCCGGTACTTCGTAGTTCGGTTCCATTGTGAAAACTTCTTCTTCCGGCACGTCCGGGCGGGTTGTCGGTGTGATGTACCCACTACTGGACGGGATATCGGACTGCGTCTCGTGTGACATAGACATAGGCCTCGGAAGGGGTTGTGGTGGTCGTCTGAAGCTCATCCTAGGACTACTCATGGTTTTTGGCATGATCCATCTACGATGGTACCACGAAAAATACAAACAACTCGTAAGTACAATTATACAAATACTATCAATGGCTATTAAAGTAAAAACTGTGACCATTTGCCAGTTCACAATTTGCGACTTCCAATGTTGGTTCAGGCATTCCGCCACTCGCGTGAATTCCAGTAACTTCTCGTCGTACGCTGGTATTTTAATTCCTTTTAGGGAGCTCCAACTAACGGGGATCACCATATCCACAGTCGGCTTCTCTTGTCCATTAGCGCACGGATAGCTGGTACCCATTTCTCTATTTCCTTCCCGAAAGGCACATCCGCACGGCAATCCAATATCCAATAGTCCGACGTCTTCTGCGGGGTGGTAGCTCCACTCCGTCCGGTTGCACGTGATGTTCAGCCGCTTGGCGTGTGTAACAAAAAATCTTTGGTTAGGTAACACTGACACAAGACTTACGGTTCGTCCGGTTTCACGACACACCAGTGGGCAGGTACGTAGGAATTCTTCCGTCGCAGCACCACGTAGAATTAACCGAGCACACAGGTCACTTTTTTCATGTTCGTCAGTTACTTCCGTTACTAGACATAGTTCGTCCCGAAACGGGTCACACCTAGGCACCATGATTTTTACTTCCGGTCCGCTCCGCTTTACGGCCAGCTCGACCACTCCTAATTCCAGCGAACACGTCGATCCATGCCATCCATAAGGAGGAGTTGTAATCCGCTGTAGCGTAAGGCCCACCATTGTCTTCCGTATGAGGGGTATATGAACTCCCAGAGCTACATGACTGGGCGAAATGATGCATTCCACCAGGGGGAGTGTGTAGTACGCTCCTGTGCTATTAAGCGCTGGGACGTAGTCGCTCAGCGGTCCTTCCAGATGGAGATGTTCTAACTTAGAACGTAACGCTGTCGTCGGAATTATATAGGGGTCCATCTTCTTCGAATGACACATTTCCAGTACTCGTTGTCTTTTTCCCTCCATTTGCTGTACCTGTAGAGCCACCACTGCCTCAGCGGACGCCGTGTCGTTACACCACTGGAAAGCTCCATCGGTATGATAGTTGGTCTCCAACTCGCTGACCTTAAAGTCCCTTTTTAGTCTTTTCACTAAACCGTCCACTACACTGTCCGTAACAAAAATGTTCTTTACATGAGTACGTGTTACTAAGGGAAACAACCACATCTCGCCATCGTCGTGGACTAACTCGTTCAAATCTTCCTCCGTTGTCAGGTCCATATTGGTCAGCACCTGATGAAACAATCCCCACCGCGGAAAATATTCTTCATACTTGCTCGGATACTTGAGATAAGGTCTGCACCGTAGCCATCCCTGGGGTACTTCATACTTCATCTTCATCAGCAGCGGTAGATTGGTTTCGTAGAACGTCATATTTGGTAACCGTTGTATATAAGCTCCCGCACTAACTTTAACAGGGATGTCCGTGACAGTATTAATACTGTTACCCACCTGGGCCAGCATTACTATCAGGACAATATGCACAATCATGACTAATTTACTTGTCTCCTCTTTATCTTACGCTATGTCTCTTATAGTCCATAAGAATTAGTACTCTACTATAATAACATTAATTGTAACAGAAACATCTACAGATATCTTATATCACTACTTTTTATCTTGTTCCATGACCTAACTCTATAATTACTTCCGCAACAACGGACATATACTAATTACATCCTATCCGGTTATTTATAAATACCGTGTCTAAAAATATTATACTCGTCTATGTTTATTTGGCCTTTGTTTATCTCTAAACCGCAGCGCTGCTCATTCACACACTCACACAACAGACAGAGGCCTCCTCTCTGATTACGCGTAACACATTGTCCATGGACTGTTCAAACCACTGAAACCTTTATTTATGATTAAGACATCCCTGATGTCCCGGCCCTCCTGGTCGACCTATTTTTCCTTTTATATTCGGCCATACCCGCTACAACGTAGTATGGAAAATTCCTAGAAACACGGTGCCGCTCCTGCTTTTATGCACAGCGACAATCACGCCTGCTCCAACAGAGCGTGAGCTGGATCTGGACCTACTAAACGTTACTGACCCCTTAATGCTAGCAAAGAAAAATAATTCTTCTCGCGTAATAAAACTACCGGTGCGTCCGCTACAACGAAACGCAACTGGCATACCTGCTACTACAGAGTATACCTAAATTATCTCCACCTCTCTGATGGTGAAGACCCCCTCGGTCTGGCTGCAGCTATTTCATTAGTTAATCTGGATATCCTTACTTCCTGGTACGCTCCTACTGGATTGTACTATACTCTATAAAAGAACAAACAGGTACCGCCCTAGCAGTACCTGCCAGTGAGACTCTGGATTGCGCAATCTGTAAAACTCTATTTGTCACCTCGATAATTCATATTACATCTATTTATTTTCCTATATCAATTGTTCCGGCTAGATAACATACTATATATCAATTTTAGATAACGCTTATTCACCTTGTTTCGGTGGATCCCCCTATCTTTATATTATTTAGTAACAACGTATTACATCGGAAATTAAGCGATAACTTAATTAATTTTTTTTTACACTTGACTGAGCGCTTATCGTTACAACTGGGAATATACGTATTTATTCCTTATCTCTTTAATGATTAAGTCTATACTTATTATACACCATTAATTTTCACGCGCTCATTTTCTTATCGTAACTTCTATATACAGACATGTGCATTTGTTATACTTACATACATATAAAGCTTTCCTTTTTTTTTCTCTATGATTATATTTTTTCTTTTAAATACTTTTCAATTAAATGCATGCATTTGAACTTGTAACGTAATAATGTGATTATATAATTTCTTACTTCTATTGATTAATGTACGTATATATTCATATATCCTTATCCTATCTTACCTTACTAGACTAGTCCTTATCTATATATCTTATCATATACCGCTGTTGATCGTGGTTTCACTGTCTTCTGGGATGGGCGCTCCTACGCTCATCCAAGGGCCGTCCTGGGGTCAATATTCGGTCGTCTCTCGAGGGGTTCTTCTTGTCGTAGTCTCACTGTGCGCTGGGACCTTACCGCTTGGTCCTACGATGAGGTGACTGTTATCTGCCGTTATTCTATAGAACGTTCTGGAAATCTTTACAAATATTATTACTACTACAATAAATACACGTGTATAAATATAAATATAATCTGCGTCATTGTCCAATATTTTTGAAACGGACAAGGCACGCGCTTCTCGTGCAGCTCCAAGAAACAGGAATCTTCGCCAGTTCCTGTCCTGGCAAACGATACTCCCTACCACAATTGAGAGTGCTGCATTCCATACTATTATTACCCAACTGGTTCTTCCGAGAAGTGTCGTTCCAAATTCGACTTTTTCTCCTAATTCTTCGACTACATTATTTAGTCTTTCGCCGAACGTAGATGTGTCGGTTAAATTAAGATGAGGGACTGTTAGCGACCAATTTTTGTTGATACATTCACTGATGTTGTCAAAAGTGAGATCCGCTCCTTTTGTTGGTCCTAGAATTACCGTCTTCAGGTTAGACCACGCAGCTGGTATAACATGCATCGTTTCCAATTCTTCTTTCTCGCTCTGACTGCACGGGAAGCGACGAGGTATAATCTCCTCCTTCCCCTTTTGAAGTACACAGTCGCATGGTAGCGACATCTGGAGGGCCCCCGGGGTCTCGAGACTGTCTTTAGGTATCCTCCAATGAGTTTCGGCGCATTCCACATCTAGGTTTTCGTCTGGATGTGTGAGTACATAGACGTCTTCTTCCACCTCGGTGATTACCATGGATTGAGTTTCTTGACACTGGAATGGACAGAAGGCACTTAACTCGGCTATGGTTGCACCGGTGTACATCTTCATCGCACACTGCGACCCGTGGGAGTCATCTCCGGAGAACCTAGGTATGTAACACAGCTGATCGTGATATGGTTTACATTGGTGGATCCCGACTCCTGCAATTGGCCGCAACAAGGTCCTTAGCTTGCCACCGTCGCTGCCGTTAATTGCGACTCCCAAATATAGCGTGTCATGCATGATTTTGCATGTATGTTTTTCCCACCGGAATGGAACCGTTACCATTTCCAACAGTTCCCAGCGTCGTTCCTTGGTCTGCACTGGAACTCTTACCTGCAGGGTTATACTATTTCCGTGGAATACGCAGTCTGCCAAAGGTAATTGATAGTACCGTGACAATGATGTGGGCGCAATGGCAAGCGCCTGTCCATACGAAACCAACCGAGTCTGCAGGAGACTCAGGTCACTCTGGAGCGTGTTCGGATTGAGTACGGCTACCGGGATGTGGTGTAGCCTACATGAGTGGATTATTTCTAACTTTTCCAAACTAGATAGAACCTTTAAAGAGTTGTACATGGCCTCAAAGTTGTGGCGCAGGCTCAGCCTAATTTCCGATTCCTGTTCTCGTCCAGCTCTCCGGATGTCGTTGATGTTCCCGTACGTCTCCGTTTGTACCTTGGCGAATTTGTCACGTATCTCCTTGAATGTAGTTGCAATGGAATCGCTGTACTTCTTAAATTCCTGCGAATTTCTTCCTATCCCCTTCAGATTTTCCTGTAGTCCCGCGTTTACTCGCCGCAGTTCTTGTTTAAGTGCCTCACTTTCCATGCCCATTTCGTCCAACTTCCTTTGTGTGGCTACTCCACAACACCAGGACAAAGCGTCCCCTAGGAAATCCAGCGCTCTCCTCCGTCTAGTACTCGTCTCGGTCTCGTTTCCCTCGTCCCGGGGTTCAGCAGTCGAGTGTCCCATGAATATTCCAGTCGCTTCATTTCTTCTTTGAACAAATTTTGTAAACTTACCAGCTGCGCGTGTGTTTTACATATTTCGCTTCCCCTCTGTGAACAATAAGCGTCCTCTTGCGCAGTTAGGTCTTCGTATTTTTTGGCGAACCAGGGTATTTCATACGTAAGGGGTATCGTTGCTTCATATGATACGACGTCTGGTAATTTTCTCCAGTACACCCCTGATGTTACCAAGGCCGGAGTGTCTGTTTTTATCGCGGTTATGAACATCATAAGGAGGATTCCCCTGAAATAAGAAAATGTTTTCCACTGTATTTCTTCCTTCCTTTTCGTCGTTTCACCCCCATCTTTGGGCGTTCTTGTGGGTTTTCTCCTTGACATTAGAGGTTTTCTATCGTCACTATAATTATTGTTACATATGTACATATATATTGTAATCAAACTACCCTTTGTACCTCAAGAATATATTGTAGTGTTACGTGGGTTCAGTACCAAAATAAAGCTATAATTACTAATAACAACTCTACCTTTAATGTATTTTACTTATAATTGAATCATTAAACTCTTTTAATAAATCAAAGAAAATAACTACGGTAAATAAACTGTGTATTCTTCTACTTCTTTTACAAAATTGTTTTATTAACTAAACTGATTCCCTACGATAGCTAGTTATAAATACCTATTTCTATTGTAGATCACTAACCTAAGATGCGCACACTAAATCTTCCTACTGGATTCCTCGATGAAATGTCCCTATTTATACGGATCTATGTCCTGGATTGTGGTTATTCACGAGAATTTGTTTAATCTCGCTTTTCCAAAGGATATTAGTATTGTAAATATAACATGTTCTTCCAAAAAAGGATATAGATATTATATATATATATATATTCTTATGTCACCTTCAAAGCATTAAATGCATGTTTACATAACTAAAATTTCCATTCATATGTTGTAGACGATACCAAAATGCTGTTTTAATGACCATTAAAATATATTTATCTTTTTATAACTCAATTTTGATGGTTTTTCTGTCCCAATTATTTTCCAACTAACTTCTTTATTTCTTAATCTCCATGGAATTTTTATTTTACTTGCTAGATTAATATGTGCTAAATACATTTCTATTTGGAAACCAATCATGTCTTTTCTTGTGTTTACATAGTAACTCTGACATATATTGTAGGTACCATCGCACGCGAAATTAACTGCACTAAATGAAATTGCGAATCCATGGATACAGCTTACTTAAAGTTCACTTTCCCAATTTGGACAGTATAGATGTTGGAATGTTGTTTTACATTGTAATTTTCATTAAAAAGTGCTAAATAGAAGAATACCTTATATACCAGTGTTTTCTCATCTACCCTCGGTTAATCGTTGGCTGGAGATAGTATTATTATTTAATTTAACCGTGCTCTCTGCATATATATATAATAATATCTGGAAATTTTGCCTTTATATATGAATCGAAAAATTGAAAAACAAAATTAAATACAATTACAGCGCCATCTATTGAGTGTACGCAGAACCCACATTTACAGATCTCTATACGGTAGCTAAATATCATTACATACTCCCCGATTAAAACTGTTTCAAAACTTGTGAATAAGCAAATTTTGTAACAGGAAAGAAACCTGTAAAAAAGGTAAATCAACAAAATTAACTGTAATGAGTTACAGGTTCGTGTTTATGAAAATGAAAATTGAAATTAACGAATCAAACGTCAAGTAGAAAAAAAAATAAATGAACCTATCATAGCATTCATTGAATTAAGATAATCAATTAATTAACGAGATATTATGTTTTTGTTTTTTTAAATTCAAATAAAATCATGACAAATAAATATCGATAAAACAGATCCATAATCAATCAGCAGTTCTGTATGGGAATAAACAATTGCCATTAAAATTTCCAAATGGTTGTCGATTTTCAATGTAACCGAGCTCGAATACATATTCACCCAGCTTCTGTAAAATTACGAAAGGACCGGCAAAAGGTAAACTTATTTTCGCGCATATGTTGTTTTTCAAATCAGATTTTCTATTGAGTTTTAATATCACAGTGTCTCCAATGTTAAAATCATACCTCTTTGTTTTCTTTTTAGAGAATTTTTCTGCATTTCTCTTATGAATTTTCTCCATTCTACTTTGTGCGTTGGTAATAAGAGATTTTATGTCTAAATCTTCATCAAAATCAGTCCATGGACGTACAGGTAATTTAGCTGTATAGAAGGAGATCGGCGTAATTTCTGTTGTAATAGAAGGAATATTGTTTATTACAGTTTCAATTAAAGGAATGTAATATGACCAATGATCTTGATTCTCGGAAGTATAAATCCTAAGAAATTGTAGTACAGTTCTGACTTGCCGTTCTGAAGAATTGCATCTTGGCCATCGGATAGGAGTAAAAGATACCTTAACATTGTTGAAATTCAAGAATTTGATAACCTTTTTTGATCTGAAATACGTTGCATTATCTAGTAAAATTCTGTTTGGTATTCCTACGTTTTTAAAATATTTCTTTAAACAATTCATGACAGTAAAGGCATTTGTCTTCTTAGTTTTGTATAATTTTGTTAATTTTGTGAAATTATCATGTACAATTAGAATATGTTTATAACCATCTGAATTTATCAAGTTTTGAAGGAAATCTAACGATACCAGTTCCAAGATATTGTCTGCTTTAATATGTTTGTAATCACCAAATGTAGAATGGTTCTTATATTTGGATAAAATACATAAATTACAATTTGTTGTTACCTGTTTACACAATTTATAATCTTTATACGTTGTATATCTCTCCCTAAATATTAGGTGTAACTTCTTACACCCTACATGCAAAAATCTGTAATGTAGATCGTTTAATATTTTTAATGCCAATTCCCTGTTTAATAAAATTAGTTCTTTACCCTGAACTCTTTTGTGTAACAAATAATCTTTCACAAAATAGTGTTTCTTTTCTTTTTTTCGTTTTTCATAAGTTTTCCTTTTATTCCGAAAATATAGGGGTCATTGACTTGCATAGTAAATACCGTTCTGTGTTTGTAAAGTTTATCATGATCCTGTTTTAAAATAGAATAACCATTGTATGGATTTATGTAAAAGGTGTCGAAATGGTGATTATCCGTAACGGTTCGAGAAAGGTAATCAGCTATATGATTGCTCTTACCAGGTATAAGATGAATTGTAAAATTAAAAGATTGTATACTCAAGTACCATCTATAAAGGCGATTATTTCCGTAAATACGATTATTAATAATAGCAGGAATTCCTGAATTGTCGGTTTCTACCTTGAAGTATCGTCCATGTAAGTAAAATTTGAGTTTTTGAATAGAATACACAATTGCATAAAATTCTTTGACTAAAATGCTATAATTTCGTTTTTCTGGAAATGAACATTTTACTCTGTGGTATTGTTTCATTCACAGGTACATGTTTAAGTTGTTCTCTCATCTCTTTTGCGATTCTGAAATAGGAGGAGCCCTTTTCAATTAACAGCCAATTGACAGATCTGTATAGGACTGATTGATCACAGCGTTTATCATAATTGATAGGTGAGTCTGCTTCGTTAGCACTAATTAAACTCCTGTAATAATGTATACACTGATTAATTCTAGCATTTCCTGCAGCAAAACGCTCCACTATTTGATGTGATGTAGACAGACCAGAATATTTGCCCATTATCTCTGCGAACAGCTCAAATCTTTTACTATCATCTTTGATTTTTTGATTTGGAGACTCAAGAACATGAGCTCTCATGATTCGAAGATCTTCTTCTGATATGACATTATTTGGCGTTGTCTTACATAAAATGGCTGAAGTTAGTGAAGCCGTAAGGATAATTACATATAACATCTTTATTATATTATTTAATATTCAGGTATGAATTTACTCTGTATTTTCTCTCCCTAGTAGAGTAGAGTAAAATACATCAACTAGTTTGCAAGCATCATTTGGCTCAAAGCACCCCATATTAGCCAAGTTGAAACAAGAGATAGTGTACGCATTAGGAATTGCTTTACAGAGGCCATCTATTGTGTCCTTAGGCCAAGTTGTTTCTTGGTTAAAAACAGTGGAGAGTGCCCCTCTGATTTCCCAGCTAAACCTTGTTGTTAATAAGTCCCCATTGATTGTTGCCATACAACAAGTTTTCTCATAATGTAACAAAGAATCCCTTTTTAAAAAGCAACACGGAGGATTTCTTAATACACGAGCTGTCAACGTTGGTCCATCAAGACTCAATATATCATTGACCTTATACTGGGCCCTATTCAATGTTTCTCGCTTCTCGACCATATGTATCTTTTCAAAATAACTAAGCCTTGCATGCTCTAGTTGTTGTCATAAGTATTATATTTTGAATTGTTATATGATGTAAATGAATTCTTTCTTGAGCTGCTATATAGTTCATCAAATTCCCTCAGTAAATCTGTCATGTCCTGATAATTCTTGATCTGTTGAGATGTGATTGCTCTCGCAATGGTAAAATCGTAATGTCGTGATAAATACTTTACTAATTCTTCTTCTGGAATCATAGGTGTAAGATATCTGGCGACAGAATATTTGGAGGTGAAATAGAATTCGCGACTAGTACCTCTAGAAGAGTCGTATTTTCCGATAAGGAGATTTGTTCGGACCTTAGATTGCTGCCTTTCACTCCAGTAACGTTGAAGGAACAGATATTCAAAATCGGCGAAGCTATTGCAAGAATTCTGTATAATAGAAAACCATACCAGTGCCTCTCCTTCCAAGGAAGCTCTTATGCCATTGAATATCAGGTGATTATCTTGTACTACATTCATATTCAAAACATCGCGTAACGTGTTAAGAAAAGAAACCGGATTACTAGCTTTCCCATTAAATTTCGGTAAAATATCTTTGATATTGAAAAAGTTAGTCTTATACAAGGTAGATTGATTAGGAATCTGATAATGAACATCATTTACGTGAGAATTTTGATTTGTACTTTTCTGAATGTTTTCAAAATGAGAGACCTTATTTTTTAACATATTTATCTCGTCAATTAACAATTGAATATGTGAATTATCTTGATAATTAGGTTCATTTACCTTTCCGTTCACAGGACCAACATCTAACTGCTCAAAACTCGTACCGGGAACAGACTGTACTTGTGGTGTCTCATCGCGATCGCCTGAGCCATATTCACCAGCTCGCGTATTAACCATTTTAGGGGATAAGGACAAAAGAAATAGTTAAGTTTCAAGAATAACTTTTTATAGCCAAATTCGTTAAGATAAATTTTGAAAATAAGTAAATATATCGATAATAGAGTTGTTATTTTTGCCCTAAATGTTGGAGCGCCAAATATGTAGTGTTACGTGGGTTCAGTACCAAAATAAAGCTATAATTACTAATAACAACTCTACCTTTAATGTATTTTACTTATAATTGAATCATTAAACTCTTTTAATAAATCAAAGAAAATAACTACGGTAAATAAACTGTGTATTCTTCTACTTCTTTTACAAAATTGTTTTATTAACTAAACTGATTCCCTACGATAGCTAGTTATAAATACCTATTTCTATTGTAGATCACTAACCTAAGATGCGCACACTAAATCTTCCTACTGGATTCCTCGATGAAATGTCCCTATTTATACGGATCTATGTCCTGGATTGTGGTTATTCACGAGAATTTGTTTAATCTCGCTTTTCCAAAGGATATTAGTATTGTAAATATAACATGTTCTTCCAAAAAAGGATATATGTAGATATTATATATATATATATTCTTATGTCACCTTCAAAGCATTAAATGCATGTTTACATAACTAAAATTTCCATTCATATGTTGTAGACGATACCAAAATGCTGTTTTAATGACCTTTAAAATATATTTATCTTTTTATAACTCAATTTTGATGGTTTTTCTGTCCCAATTATTTTCCAACTAACTTCTTTATTTCTTAATCTCCATGGAATTTTTATTTTACTTGCTAGATTAATATGTGCTAAATACATTTCTATTTGGAAACCAATCATGTCTTTTCTTGTGTTTACATAGTAACTCTGACATATATTGTAGGTACCATCGCACGCGAAATTAACTGCACTAAATGAAATTGCGAATCCATGGATACAGCTTACTTAAAGTTCACTTTCCCAATTTGGACAGTATAGATGTTGGAATGTTGTTTTACATTGTAATTTTCATTAAAAAGTGCTAAATAGAAGAATACCTTATATACCAGTGTTTTCTCATCTACCCTCGGTTAATCGTTGGCTGGAGATAGTATTATTATTTAATTTAACCGTGCTCTCTGCATATATATATAATAATATCTGGAAATTTTGCCTTTATATATGAATCGAAAAATTGAAAAACAAAATTAAATACAATTACAGCGCCATCTATTGAGTGTACGCAGAACCCACATTTACAGATCTCTATACGGTAGCTAAATATCATTACATACTCCCCGATTAAAACTGTTTCAAAACTTGTGAATAAGCAAATTTTGTAACAGGAAAGAAACCTGTAAAAAAGGTAAATCAACAAAATTAACTGTAATGAGTTACAGGTTCGTGTTTATGAAAATGAAAATTGAAATTAACGAATCAAACGTCAAGTAGAAAAAAAAATAAATGAACCTATCATAGCATTCATTGAATTAAGATAATCAATTAATTAACGAGATATTATGTTTTTGTTTTTTTTAAATTCAAATAAAATCATGACAAATAAATATCGATAAAACAGATCCATAATCAATCAGCAGTTCTGTATGGGAATAAACAATTGCCATTAAAATTTCCAAATGGTTGTCGATTTTCAATGTAACCGAGCTCGAATACATATTCACCCAGCTTCTGTAAAATTACGAAAGGACCGGCAAAAGGTAAACTTATTTTCGCGCATATGTTGTTTTTCAAATCAGATTTTCTATTGAGTTTTAATATCACAGTGTCTCCAATGTTAAAATCATACCTCTTTGTTTTCTTTTTAGAGAATTTTTCTGCATTTCTCTTATGAATTTTCTCCATTCTACTTTGTGCGTTGGTAATAAGAGATTTTATGTCTAAATCTTCATCAAAATCAGTCCATGGACGTACAGGTAATTTAGCTGTATAGAAGGAGATCGGCGTAATTTCTGTTGTAATAGAAGGAATATTGTTTATTACAGTTTCAATTAAAGGAATGTAATATGACCAATGATCTTGATTCTCGGAAGTATAAATCCTAAGAAATTGTAGTACAGTTCTGACTTGCCGTTCTGAAGAATTGCATCTTGGCCATCGGATAGGAGTAAAAGATACCTTAACATTGTTGAAATTCAAGAATTTGATAACCTTTTTGATCTGAAATACGTTGCATTATCTAGTAAAATTCTGTTTGGTATTCCTACGTTTTTAAAATATTTCTTTAAACAATTCATGACAGTAAAGGCATTTGTCTTCTTAGTTTTGTATAATTTTGTTAATTTTGTGAAATTATCATGTACAATTAGAATATGTTTATAACCATCTGAATTTATCAAGTTTTGAAGGAAATCTAACGATACCAGTTCCAAGATATTGTCTGCTTTAATATGTTTGTAATCACCAAATGTAGAATGGTTCTTATATTTGGATAAAATACATAAATTACAATTTGTTGTTACCTGTTTACACAATTTATAATCTTTATACGTTGTATATCTCTCCCTAAATATTAGGTGTAACTTCTTACACCCTACATGCAAAAATCTGTAATGTAGATCGTTTAATATTTTTAATGCCAATTCCCTGTTTAATAAAATTAGTTCTTTACCCTGAACTCTTTTGTGTAACAAATAATCTTTCACAAAATAGTGTTTCTTTTCTTTTTTTCGTTTTTCATAAGTTTTCCTTTTATTCCGAAAATATAGGGGTCATTGACTTGCATAGTAAATACCGTTCTGTGTTTGTAAAGTTTATCATGATCCTGTTTTAAAATAGAATAACCATTGTATGGATTTATGTAAAAGGTGTCGAAATGGTGATTATCCGTAACGGTTCGAGAAAGGTAATCAGCTATATGATTGCTCTTACCAGGTATAAGATGAATTGTAAAATTAAAAGATTGTATACTCAAGTACCATCTATAAAGGCGATTATTTCCGTAAATACGATTATTAATAATAGCAGGAATTCCTGAATTGTCGGTTTCTACCTTGAAGTATCGTCCATGTAAGTAAAATTTGAGTTTTTGAATAGAATACACAATTGCATAAAATTCTTTGACTAAAATGCTATAATTTCGTTTTTCTGGAAATGAACATTTTACTCTGTGGTATTGTTTCATTCACAGGTACATGTTTAAGTTGTTCTCTCATCTCTTTTGCGATTCTGAAATAGGAGGAGCCCTTTTCAATTAACAGCCAATTGACAGATCTGTATAGGACTGATTGATCACAGCGTTTATCATAATTGATAGGTGAGTCTGCTTCGTTAGCACTAATTAAACTCCTGTAATAATGTATACACTGATTAATTCTAGCATTTCCTGCAGCAAAACGCTCCACTATTTGATGTGATGTAGACAGACCAGAATATTTGCCCATTATCTCTGCGAACAGCTCAAATCTTTTACTATCATCTTTGATTTTTTGATTTGGAGACTCAAGAACATGAGCTCTCATGATTCGAAGATCTTCTTCTGATATGACATTATTTGGCGTTGTCTTACATAAAATGGCTGAAGTTAGTGAAGCCGTAAGGATAATTACATATAACATCTTTATTATATTATTTAATATTCAGGTATGAATTTACTCTGTATTTTCTCTCCCTAGTAGAGTAGAGTAAAATACATCAACTAGTTTGCAAGCATCATTTGGCTCAAAGCACCCCATATTAGCCAAGTTGAAACAAGAGATAGTGTACGCATTAGGAATTGCTTTACAGAGGCCATCTATTGTGTCCTTAGGCCAAGTTGTTTCTTGGTTAAAAACAGTGGAGAGTGCCCCTCTGATTTCCCAGCTAAACCTTGTTGTTAATAAGTCCCCATTGATTGTTGCCATACAACAAGTTTTCTCATAATGTAACAAAGAATCCCTTTTTAAAAAGCAACACGGAGGATTTCTTAATACACGAGCTGTCAACGTTGGTCCATCAAGACTCAATATATCATTGACCTTATACTGGGCCCTATTCAATGTTTCTCGCTTCTCGACCATATGTATCTTTTCAAAATAACTAAGCCTTGCATGCTCTAGTTGTTGTCATAAGTATTATATTTTGAATTGTTATATGATGTAAATGAATTCTTTCTTGAGCTGCTATATAGTTCATCAAATTCCCTCAGTAAATCTGTCATGTCCTGATAATTCTTGATCTGTTGAGATGTGATTGCTCTCGCAATGGTAAAATCGTAATGTCGTGATAAATACTTTACTAATTCTTCTTCTGGAATCATAGGTGTAAGATATCTGGCGACAGAATATTTGGAGGTGAAATAGAATTCGCGACTAGTACCTCTAGAAGAGTCGTATTTTCCGATAAGGAGATTTGTTCGGACCTTAGATTGCTGCCTTTCACTCCAGTAACGTTGAAGGAACAGATATTCAAAATCGGCGAAGCTATTGCAAGAATTCTGTATAATAGAAAACCATACCAGTGCCTCTCCTTCCAAGGAAGCTCTTATGCCATTGAATATCAGGTGATTATCTTGTACTACATTCATATTCAAAACATCGCGTAACGTGTTAAGAAAAGAAACCGGATTACTAGCTTTCCCATTAAATTTCGGTAAAATATCTTTGATATTGAAAAAGTTAGTCTTATACAAGGTAGATTGATTAGGAATCTGATAATGAACATCATTTACGTGAGAATTTTGATTTGTACTTTTCTGAATGTTTTCAAAATGAGAGACCTTATTTTTTAACATATTTATCTCGTCAATTAACAATTGAATATGTGAATTATCTTGATAATTAGGTTCATTTACCTTTCCGTTCACAGGACCAACATCTAACTGCTCAAAACTCGTACCGGGAACAGACTGTACTTGTGGTGTCTCATCGCGATCGCCTGAGCCATATTCACCAGCTCGCGTATTAACCATTTTAGGGGATAAGGACAAAAGAAATAGTTAAGTTTCAAGAATAACTTTTTATAGCCAAATTCGTTAAGATAAATTTTGAAAATAAGTAAATATATCGATAATAGAGTTGTTATTTTTGCCCTAAATGTTGGAGCGCCAAATATGTAGTGTTACGTGGGTTCAGTACCAAAATAAAGCTATAATTACTAATAACAACTCTACCTTTAATGTATTTTACTTATAATTGAATCATTAAACTCTTTTAATAAATCAAAGAAAATAACTACGGTAAATAAACTGTGTATTCTTCTACTTCTTTTACAAAATTGTTTTATTAACTAAACTGATTCCCTACGATAGCTAGTTATAAATACCTATTTCTATTGTAGATCACTAACCTAAGATGCGCACACTAAATCTTCCTACTGGATTCCTCGATGAAATGTCCCTATTTATACGGATCTATGTCCTGGATTGTGGTTATTCACGAGAATTTGTTTAATCTCGCTTTTCCAAAGGATATTAGTATTGTAAATATAACATGTTCTTCCAAAAAAGGATATATGTAGATATTATATATATATATATTCTTATGTCACCTTCAAAGCATTAAATGCATGTTTACATAACTAAAATTTCCATTCATATGTTGTAGACGATACCAAAATGCTGTTTTAATGACCTTTAAAATATATTTATCTTTTTATAACTCAATTTTGATGGTTTTTCTGTCCCAATTATTTTCCAACTAACTTCTTTATTTCTTAATCTCCATGGAATTTTTATTTTACTTGCTAGATTAATATGTGCTAAATACATTTCTATTTGGAAACCAATCATGTCTTTTCTTGTGTTTACATAGTAACTCTGACATATATTGTAGGTACCATCGCACGCGAAATTAACTGCACTAAATGAAATTGCGAATCCATGGATACAGCTTACTTAAAGTTCACTTTCCCAATTTGGACAGTATAGATGTTGGAATGTTGTTTTACATTGTAATTTTCATTAAAAAGTGCTAAATAGAAGAATACCTTATATACCAGTGTTTTCTCATCTACCCTCGGTTAATCGTTGGCTGGAGATAGTATTATTATTTAATTTAACCGTGCTCTCTGCATATATATATAATAATATCTGGAAATTTTGCCTTTATATATGAATCGAAAAATTGAAAAACAAAATTAAATACAATTACAGCGCCATCTATTGAGTGTACGCAGAACCCACATTTACAGATCTCTATACGGTAGCTAAATATCATTACATACTCCCCGATTAAAACTGTTTCAAAACTTGTGAATAAGCAAATTTTGTAACAGGAAAGAAACCTGTAAAAAAGGTAAATCAACAAAATTAACTGTAATGAGTTACAGGTTCGTGTTTATGAAAATGAAAATTGAAATTAACGAATCAAACGTCAAGTAGAAAAAAAAATAAATGAACCTATCATAGCATTCATTGAATTAAGATAATCAATTAATTAACGAGATATTATGTTTTTGTTTTTTTAAATTCAAATAAAATCATGACAAATAAATATCGATAAAACAGATCCATAATCAATCAGCAGTTCTGTATGGGAATAAACAATTGCCATTAAAATTTCCAAATGGTTGTCGATTTTCAATGTAACCGAGCTCGAATACATATTCACCCAGCTTCTGTAAAATTACGAAAGGACCGGCAAAAGGTAAACTTATTTTCGCGCATATGTTGTTTTTCAAATCAGATTTTCTATTGAGTTTTAATATCACAGTGTCTCCAATGTTAAAATCATACCTCTTTGTTTTTTTTTTAGAGAATTTTTCTGCATTTCTCTTATGAATTTTCTCCATTCTACTTTGTGCGTTGGTAATAAGAGATTTTATGTCTAAATCTTCATCAAAATCAGTCCATGGACGTACAGGTAATTTAGCTGTATAGAAGGAGATCGGCGTAATTTCTGTTGTAATAGAAGGAATATTGTTTATTACAGTTTCAATTAAAGGAATGTAATATGACCAATGATCTTGATTCTCGGAAGTATAAATCCTAAGAAATTGTAGTACAGTTCTGACTTGCCGTTCTGAAGAATTGCATCTTGGCCATCGGATAGGAGTAAAAGATACCTTAACATTGTTGAAATTCAAGAATTTGATAACCTTTTTTGATCTGAAATACGTTGCATTATCTAGTAAAATTCTGTTTGGTATTCCTACGTTTTTAAAATATTTCTTTAAACAATTCATGACAGTAAAGGCATTTGTCTTCTTAGTTTTGTATAATTTTGTTAATTTTGTGAAATTATCATGTACAATTAGAATATGTTTATAACCATCTGAATTTATCAAGTTTTGAAGGAAATCTAACGATACCAGTTCCAAGATATTGTCTGCTTTAATATGTTTGTAATCACCAAATGTAGAATGGTTCTTATATTTGGATAAAATACATAAATTACAATTTGTTGTTACCTGTTTACACAATTTATAATCTTTATACGTTGTATATCTCTCCCTAAATATTAGGTGTAACTTCTTACACCCTACATGCAAAAATCTGTAATGTAGATCGTTTAATATTTTTAATGCCAATTCCCTGTTTAATAAAATTAGTTCTTTACCCTGAACTCTTTTGTGTAACAAATAATCTTTCACAAAATAGTGTTTCTTTTCTTTTTTTCGTTTTTCATAAGTTTTCCTTTTATTCCGAAAATATAGGGGTCATTGACTTGCATAGTAAATACCGTTCTGTGTTTGTAAAGTTTATCATGATCCTGTTTTAAAATAGAATAACCATTGTATGGATTTATGTAAAAGGTGTCGAAATGGTGATTATCCGTAACGGTTCGAGAAAGGTAATCAGCTATATGATTGCTCTTACCAGGTATAAGATGAATTGTAAAATTAAAAGATTGTATACTCAAGTACCATCTATAAAGGCGATTATTTCCGTAAATACGATTATTAATAATAGCAGGAATTCCTGAATTGTCGGTTTCTACCTTGAAGTATCGTCCATGTAAGTAAAATTTGAGTTTTTGAATAGAATACACAATTGCATAAAATTCTTTGACTAAAATGCTATAATTTCGTTTTTCTGGAAATGAACATTTTACTCTGTGGTATTGTTTCATTCACAGGTACATGTTTAAGTTGTTCTCTCATCTCTTTTGCGATTCTGAAATAGGAGGAGCCCTTTTCAATTAACAGCCAATTGACAGATCTGTATAGGACTGATTGATCACAGCGTTTATCATAATTGATAGGTGAGTCTGCTTCGTTAGCACTAATTAAACTCCTGTAATAATGTATACACTGATTAATTCTAGCATTTCCTGCAGCAAAACGCTCCACTATTTGATGTGATGTAGACAGACCAGAATATTTGCCCATTATCTCTGCGAACAGCTCAAATCTTTTACTATCATCTTTGATTTTTTGATTTGGAGACTCAAGAACATGAGCTCTCATGATTCGAAGATCTTCTTCTGATATGACATTATTTGGCGTTGTCTTACATAAAATGGCTGAAGTTAGTGAAGCCGTAAGGATAATTACATATAACATCTTTATTATATTATTTAATATTCAGGTATGAATTTACTCTGTATTTTCTCTCCCTAGTAGAGTAGAGTAAAATACATCAACTAGTTTGCAAGCATCATTTGGCTCAAAGCACCCCATATTAGCCAAGTTGAAACAAGAGATAGTGTACGCATTAGGAATTGCTTTACAGAGGCCATCTATTGTGTCCTTAGGCCAAGTTGTTTCTTGGTTAAAAACAGTGGAGAGTGCCCCTCTGATTTCCCAGCTAAACCTTGTTGTTAATAAGTCCCCATTGATTGTTGCCATACAACAAGTTTTCTCATAATGTAACAAAGAATCCCTTTTTAAAAAGCAACACGGAGGATTTCTTAATACACGAGCTGTCAACGTTGGTCCATCAAGACTCAATATATCATTGACCTTATACTGGGCCCTATTCAATGTTTCTCGCTTCTCGACCATATGTATCTTTTCAAAATAACTAAGCCTTGCATGCTCTAGTTGTTGTCATAAGTATTATATTTTGAATTGTTATATGATGTAAATGAATTCTTTCTTGAGCTGCTATATAGTTCATCAAATTCCCTCAGTAAATCTGTCATGTCCTGATAATTCTTGATCTGTTGAGATGTGATTGCTCTCGCAATGGTAAAATCGTAATGTCGTGATAAATACTTTACTAATTCTTCTTCTGGAATCATAGGTGTAAGATATCTGGCGACAGAATATTTGGAGGTGAAATAGAATTCGCGACTAGTACCTCTAGAAGAGTCGTATTTTCCGATAAGGAGATTTGTTCGGACCTTAGATTGCTGCCTTTCACTCCAGTAACGTTGAAGGAACAGATATTCAAAATCGGCGAAGCTATTGCAAGAATTCTGTATAATAGAAAACCATACCAGTGCCTCTCCTTCCAAGGAAGCTCTTATGCCATTGAATATCAGGTGATTATCTTGTACTACATTCATATTCAAAACATCGCGTAACGTGTTAAGAAAAGAAACCGGATTACTAGCTTTCCCATTAAATTTCGGTAAAATATCTTTGATATTGAAAAAGTTAGTCTTATACAAGGTAGATTGATTAGGAATCTGATAATGAACATCATTTACGTGAGAATTTTGATTTGTACTTTTCTGAATGTTTTCAAAATGAGAGACCTTATTTTTTAACATATTTATCTCGTCAATTAACAATTGAATATGTGAATTATCTTGATAATTAGGTTCATTTACCTTTCCGTTCACAGGACCAACATCTAACTGCTCAAAACTCGTACCGGGAACAGACTGTACTTGTGGTGTCTCATCGCGATCGCCTGAGCCATATTCACCAGCTCGCGTATTAACCATTTTAGGGGATAAGGACAAAAGAAATAGTTAAGTTTCAAGAATAACTTTTTATAGCCAAATTCGTTAAGATAAATTTTGAAAATAAGTAAATATATCGATAATAGAGTTGTTATTTTTGCCCTAAATGTTGGAGCGCCAAATATGTAGTGTTACGTGGGTTCAGTACCAAAATAAAGCTATAATTACTAATAACAACTCTACCTTTAATGTATTTTACTTATAATTGAATCATTAAACTCTTTTAATAAATCAAAGAAAATAACTACGGTAAATAAACTGTGTATTCTTCTACTTCTTTTACAAAATTGTTTTATTAACTAAACTGATTCCCTACGATAGCTAGTTATAAATACCTATTTCTATTGTAGATCACTAACCTAAGATGCGCACACTAAATCTTCCTACTGGATTCCTCGATGAAATGTCCCTATTTATACGGATCTATGTCCTGGATTGTGGTTATTCACGAGAATTTGTTTAATCTCGCTTTTCCAAAGGATATTAGTATTGTAAATATAACATGTTCTTCCAAAAAAGGATATATGTAGATATTATATATATATATATTCTTATGTCACCTTCAAAGCATTAAATGCATGTTTACATAACTAAAATTTCCATTCATATGTTGTAGACGATACCAAAATGCTGTTTTAATGACCTTTAAAATATATTTATCTTTTTATAACTCAATTTTGATGGTTTTTCTGTCCCAATTATTTTCCAACTAACTTCTTTATTTCTTAATCTCCATGGAATTTTTATTTTACTTGCTAGATTAATATGTGCTAAATACATTTCTATTTGGAAACCAATCATGTCTTTTCTTGTGTTTACATAGTAACTCTGACATATATTGTAGGTACCATCGCACGCGAAATTAACTGCACTAAATGAAATTGCGAATCCATGGATACAGCTTACTTAAAGTTCACTTTCCCAATTTGGACAGTATAGATGTTGGAATGTTGTTTTACATTGTAATTTTCATTAAAAAGTGCTAAATAGAAGAATACCTTATATACCAGTGTTTTCTCATCTACCCTCGGTTAATCGTTGGCTGGAGATAGTATTATTATTTAATTTAACCGTGCTCTCTGCATATATATATAATAATATCTGGAAATTTTGCCTTTATATATGAATCGAAAAATTGAAAAACAAAATTAAATACAATTACAGCGCCATCTATTGAGTGTACGCAGAACCCACATTTACAGATCTCTATACGGTAGCTAAATATCATTACATACTCCCCGATTAAAACTGTTTCAAAACTTGTGAATAAGCAAATTTTGTAACAGGAAAGAAACCTGTAAAAAAGGTAAATCAACAAAATTAACTGTAATGAGTTACAGGTTCGTGTTTATGAAAATGAAAATTGAAATTAACGAATCAAACGTCAAGTAGAAAAAAATAAATGAACCTATCATAGCATTCATTGAATTAAGATAATCAATTAATTAACGAGATATTATGTTTTTGTTTTTTTTAAATTCAAATAAAATCATGACAAATAAATATCGATAAAACAGATCCATAATCAATCAGCAGTTCTGTATGGGAATAAACAATTGCCATTAAAATTTCCAAATGGTTGTCGATTTTCAATGTAACCGAGCTCGAATACATATTCACCCAGCTTCTGTAAAATTACGAAAGGACCGGCAAAAGGTAAACTTATTTTCGCGCATATGTTGTTTTTCAAATCAGATTTTCTATTGAGTTTTAATATCACAGTGTCTCCAATGTTAAAATCATACCTCTTTGTTTTCTTTTTAGAGAATTTTTCTGCATTTCTCTTATGAATTTTCTCCATTCTACTTTGTGCGTTGGTAATAAGAGATTTTATGTCTAAATCTTCATCAAAATCAGTCCATGGACGTACAGGTAATTTAGCTGTATAGAAGGAGATCGGCGTAATTTCTGTTGTAATAGAAGGAATATTGTTTATTACAGTTTCAATTAAAGGAATGTAATATGACCAATGATCTTGATTCTCGGAAGTATAAATCCTAAGAAATTGTAGTACAGTTCTGACTTGCCGTTCTGAAGAATTGCATCTTGGCCATCGGATAGGAGTAAAAGATACCTTAACATTGTTGAAATTCAAGAATTTGATAACCTTTTTGATCTGAAATACGTTGCATTATCTAGTAAAATTCTGTTTGGTATTCCTACGTTTTTAAAATATTTCTTTAAACAATTCATGACAGTAAAGGCATTTGTCTTCTTAGTTTTGTATAATTTTGTTAATTTTGTGAAATTATCATGTACAATTAGAATATGTTTATAACCATCTGAATTTATCAAGTTTTGAAGGAAATCTAACGATACCAGTTCCAAGATATTGTCTGCTTTAATATGTTTGTAATCACCAAATGTAGAATGGTTCTTATATTTGGATAAAATACATAAATTACAATTTGTTGTTACCTGTTTACACAATTTATAATCTTTATACGTTGTATATCTCTCCCTAAATATTAGGTGTAACTTCTTACACCCTACATGCAAAAATCTGTAATGTAGATCGTTTAATATTTTTAATGCCAATTCCCTGTTTAATAAAATTAGTTCTTTACCCTGAACTCTTTTGTGTAACAAATAATCTTTCACAAAATAGTGTTTCTTTTCTTTTTTTTCGTTTTTCATAAGTTTTCCTTTTTATTCCGAAAATATAGGGGTCATTGACTTGCATAGTAAATACCGTTCTGTGTTTGTAAAGTTTATCATGATCCTGTTTTAAAATAGAATAACCATTGTATGGATTTATGTAAAAGGTGTCGAAATGGTGATTATCCGTAACGGTTCGAGAAAGGTAATCAGCTATATGATTGCTCTTACCAGGTATAAGATGAATTGTAAAATTAAAAGATTGTATACTCAAGTACCATCTATAAAGGCGATTATTTCCGTAAATACGATTATTAATAATAGCAGGAATTCCTGAATTGTCGGTTTCTACCTTGAAGTATCGTCCATGTAAGTAAAATTTGAGTTTTTGAATAGAATACACAATTGCATAAAATTCTTTGACTAAAATGCTATAATTTCGTTTTTCTGGAAATGAACATTTTACTCTGTGGTATTGTTTCATTCACAGGTACATGTTTAAGTTGTTCTCTCATCTCTTTTGCGATTCTGAAATAGGAGGAGCCCTTTTCAATTAACAGCCAATTGACAGATCTGTATAGGACTGATTGATCACAGCGTTTATCATAATTGATAGGTGAGTCTGCTTCGTTAGCACTAATTAAACTCCTGTAATAATGTATACACTGATTAATTCTAGCATTTCCTGCAGCAAAACGCTCCACTATTTGATGTGATGTAGACAGACCAGAATATTTGCCCATTATCTCTGCGAACAGCTCAAATCTTTTACTATCATCTTTGATTTTTTGATTTGGAGACTCAAGAACATGAGCTCTCATGATTCGAAGATCTTCTTCTGATATGACATTATTTGGCGTTGTCTTACATAAAATGGCTGAAGTTAGTGAAGCCGTAAGGATAATTACATATAACATCTTTATTATATTATTTAATATTCAGGTATGAATTTACTCTGTATTTTCTCTCCCTAGTAGAGTAGAGTAAAATACATCAACTAGTTTGCAAGCATCATTTGGCTCAAAGCACCCCATATTAGCCAAGTTGAAACAAGAGATAGTGTACGCATTAGGAATTGCTTTACAGAGGCCATCTATTGTGTCCTTAGGCCAAGTTGTTTCTTGGTTAAAAACAGTGGAGAGTGCCCCTCTGATTTCCCAGCTAAACCTTGTTGTTAATAAGTCCCCATTGATTGTTGCCATACAACAAGTTTTCTCATAATGTAACAAAGAATCCCTTTTTAAAAAGCAACACGGAGGATTTCTTAATACACGAGCTGTCAACGTTGGTCCATCAAGACTCAATATATCATTGACCTTATACTGGGCCCTATTCAATGTTTCTCGCTTCTCGACCATATGTATCTTTTCAAAATAACTAAGCCTTGCATGCTCTAGTTGTTGTCATAAGTATTATATTTTGAATTGTTATATGATGTAAATGAATTCTTTCTTGAGCTGCTATATAGTTCATCAAATTCCCTCAGTAAATCTGTCATGTCCTGATAATTCTTGATCTGTTGAGATGTGATTGCTCTCGCAATGGTAAAATCGTAATGTCGTGATAAATACTTTACTAATTCTTCTTCTGGAATCATAGGTGTAAGATATCTGGCGACAGAATATTTGGAGGTGAAATAGAATTCGCGACTAGTACCTCTAGAAGAGTCGTATTTTCCGATAAGGAGATTTGTTCGGACCTTAGATTGCTGCCTTTCACTCCAGTAACGTTGAAGGAACAGATATTCAAAATCGGCGAAGCTATTGCAAGAATTCTGTATAATAGAAAACCATACCAGTGCCTCTCCTTCCAAGGAAGCTCTTATGCCATTGAATATCAGGTGATTATCTTGTACTACATTCATATTCAAAACATCGCGTAACGTGTTAAGAAAAGAAACCGGATTACTAGCTTTCCCATTAAATTTCGGTAAAATATCTTTGATATTGAAAAAGTTAGTCTTATACAAGGTAGATTGATTAGGAATCTGATAATGAACATCATTTACGTGAGAATTTTGATTTGTACTTTTCTGAATGTTTTCAAAATGAGAGACCTTATTTTTTAACATATTTATCTCGTCAATTAACAATTGAATATGTGAATTATCTTGATAATTAGGTTCATTTACCTTTCCGTTCACAGGACCAACATCTAACTGCTCAAAACTCGTACCGGGAACAGACTGTACTTGTGGTGTCTCATCGCGATCGCCTGAGCCATATTCACCAGCTCGCGTATTAACCATTTTAGGGGATAAGGACAAAAGAAATAGTTAAGTTTCAAGAATAACTTTTTATAGCCAAATTCGTTAAGATAAATTTTGAAAATAAGTAAATATATCGATAATAGAGTTGTTATTTTTGCCCTAAATGTTGGAGCGCCAAATATGTAGTGTTACGTGGGTTCAGTACCAAAATAAAGCTATAATTACTAATAACAACTCTACCTTTAATGTATTTTACTTATAATTGAATCATTAAACTCTTTTAATAAATCAAAGAAAATAACTACGGTAAATAAACTGTGTATTCTTCTACTTCTTTTACAAAATTGTTTTATTAACTAAACTGATTCCCTACGATAGCTAGTTATAAATACCTATTTCTATTGTAGATCACTAACCTAAGATGCGCACACTAAATCTTCCTACTGGATTCCTCGATGAAATGTCCCTATTTATACGGATCTATGTCCTGGATTGTGGTTATTCACGAGAATTTGTTTAATCTCGCTTTTCCAAAGGATATTAGTATTGTAAATATAACATGTTCTTCCAAAAAAGGATATATGTAGATATTATATATATATATATTCTTATGTCACCTTCAAAGCATTAAATGCATGTTTACATAACTAAAATTTCCATTCATATGTTGTAGACGATACCAAAATGCTGTTTTAATGACCTTTAAAATATATTTATCTTTTTATAACTCAATTTTGATGGTTTTTCTGTCCCAATTATTTTCCAACTAACTTCTTTATTTCTTAATCTCCATGGAATTTTTATTTTACTTGCTAGATTAATATGTGCTAAATACATTTCTATTTGGAAACCAATCATGTCTTTTCTTGTGTTTACATAGTAACTCTGACATATATTGTAGGTACCATCGCACGCGAAATTAACTGCACTAAATGAAATTGCGAATCCATGGATACAGCTTACTTAAAGTTCACTTTCCCAATTTGGACAGTATAGATGTTGGAATGTTGTTTTACATTGTAATTTTCATTAAAAAGTGCTAAATAGAAGAATACCTTATATACCAGTGTTTTCTCATCTACCCTCGGTTAATCGTTGGCTGGAGATAGTATTATTATTTAATTTAACCGTGCTCTCTGCATATATATATAATAATATCTGGAAATTTTGCCTTTATATATGAATCGAAAAATTGAAAAACAAAATTAAATACAATTACAGCGCCATCTATTGAGTGTACGCAGAACCCACATTTACAGATCTCTATACGGTAGCTAAATATCATTACATACTCCCCGATTAAAACTGTTTCAAAACTTGTGAATAAGCAAATTTTGTAACAGGAAAGAAACCTGTAAAAAAGGTAAATCAACAAAATTAACTGTAATGAGTTACAGGTTCGTGTTTATGAAAATGAAAATTGAAATTAACGAATCAAACGTCAAGTAGAAAAAAAAATAAATGAACCTATCATAGCATTCATTGAATTAAGATAATCAATTAATTAACGAGATATTATGTTTTTGTTTTTTTAAATTCAAATAAAATCATGACAAATAAATATCGATAAAACAGATCCATAATCAATCAGCAGTTCTGTATGGGAATAAACAATTGCCATTAAAATTTCCAAATGGTTGTCGATTTTCAATGTAACCGAGCTCGAATACATATTCACCCAGCTTCTGTAAAATTACGAAAGGACCGGCAAAAGGTAAACTTATTTTCGCGCATATGTTGTTTTTCAAATCAGATTTTCTATTGAGTTTTAATATCACAGTGTCTCCAATGTTAAAATCATACCTCTTTGTTTTCTTTTTAGAGAATTTTTCTGCATTTCTCTTATGAATTTTCTCCATTCTACTTTGTGCGTTGGTAATAAGAGATTTTATGTCTAAATCTTCATCAAAATCAGTCCATGGACGTACAGGTAATTTAGCTGTATAGAAGGAGATCGGCGTAATTTCTGTTGTAATAGAAGGAATATTGTTTATTACAGTTTCAATTAAAGGAATGTAATATGACCAATGATCTTGATTCTCGGAAGTATAAATCCTAAGAAATTGTAGTACAGTTCTGACTTGCCGTTCTGAAGAATTGCATCTTGGCCATCGGATAGGAGTAAAAGATACCTTAACATTGTTGAAATTCAAGAATTTGATAACCTTTTTTGATCTGAAATACGTTGCATTATCTAGTAAAATTCTGTTTGGTATTCCTACGTTTTTAAAATATTTCTTTAAACAATTCATGACAGTAAAGGCATTTGTCTTCTTAGTTTTGTATAATTTTGTTAATTTTGTGAAATTATCATGTACAATTAGAATATGTTTATAACCATCTGAATTTATCAAGTTTTGAAGGAAATCTAACGATACCAGTTCCAAGATATTGTCTGCTTTAATATGTTTGTAATCACCAAATGTAGAATGGTTCTTATATTTGGATAAAATACATAAATTACAATTTGTTGTTACCTGTTTACACAATTTATAATCTTTATACGTTGTATATCTCTCCCTAAATATTAGGTGTAACTTCTTACACCCTACATGCAAAAATCTGTAATGTAGATCGTTTAATATTTTTAATGCCAATTCCCTGTTTAATAAAATTAGTTCTTTACCCTGAACTCTTTTGTGTAACAAATAATCTTTCACAAAATAGTGTTTCTTTTCTTTTTTTTCGTTTTTCATAAGTTTTCCTTTTATTCCGAAAATATAGGGGTCATTGACTTGCATAGTAAATACCGTTCTGTGTTTGTAAAGTTTATCATGATCCTGTTTTAAAATAGAATAACCATTGTATGGATTTATGTAAAAGGTGTCGAAATGGTGATTATCCGTAACGGTTCGAGAAAGGTAATCAGCTATATGATTGCTCTTACCAGGTATAAGATGAATTGTAAAATTAAAAGATTGTATACTCAAGTACCATCTATAAAGGCGATTATTTCCGTAAATACGATTATTAATAATAGCAGGAATTCCTGAATTGTCGGTTTCTACCTTGAAGTATCGTCCATGTAAGTAAAATTTGAGTTTTTGAATAGAATACACAATTGCATAAAATTCTTTGACTAAAATGCTATAATTTCGTTTTTCTGGAAATGAACATTTTACTCTGTGGTATTGTTTCATTCACAGGTACATGTTTAAGTTGTTCTCTCATCTCTTTTGCGATTCTGAAATAGGAGGAGCCCTTTTCAATTAACAGCCAATTGACAGATCTGTATAGGACTGATTGATCACAGCGTTTATCATAATTGATAGGTGAGTCTGCTTCGTTAGCACTAATTAAACTCCTGTAATAATGTATACACTGATTAATTCTAGCATTTCCTGCAGCAAAACGCTCCACTATTTGATGTGATGTAGACAGACCAGAATATTTGCCCATTATCTCTGCGAACAGCTCAAATCTTTTACTATCATCTTTGATTTTTTGATTTGGAGACTCAAGAACATGAGCTCTCATGATTCGAAGATCTTCTTCTGATATGACATTATTTGGCGTTGTCTTACATAAAATGGCTGAAGTTAGTGAAGCCGTAAGGATAATTACATATAACATCTTTATTATATTATTTAATATTCAGGTATGAATTTACTCTGTATTTTCTCTCCCTAGTAGAGTAGAGTAAAATACATCAACTAGTTTGCAAGCATCATTTGGCTCAAAGCACCCCATATTAGCCAAGTTGAAACAAGAGATAGTGTACGCATTAGGAATTGCTTTACAGAGGCCATCTATTGTGTCCTTAGGCCAAGTTGTTTCTTGGTTAAAAACAGTGGAGAGTGCCCCTCTGATTTCCCAGCTAAACCTTGTTGTTAATAAGTCCCCATTGATTGTTGCCATACAACAAGTTTTCTCATAATGTAACAAAGAATCCCTTTTTAAAAAGCAACACGGAGGATTTCTTAATACACGAGCTGTCAACGTTGGTCCATCAAGACTCAATATATCATTGACCTTATACTGGGCCCTATTCAATGTTTCTCGCTTCTCGACCATATGTATCTTTTCAAAATAACTAAGCCTTGCATGCTCTAGTTGTTGTCATAAGTATTATATTTTGAATTGTTATATGATGTAAATGAATTCTTTCTTGAGCTGCTATATAGTTCATCAAATTCCCTCAGTAAATCTGTCATGTCCTGATAATTCTTGATCTGTTGAGATGTGATTGCTCTCGCAATGGTAAAATCGTAATGTCGTGATAAATACTTTACTAATTCTTCTTCTGGAATCATAGGTGTAAGATATCTGGCGACAGAATATTTGGAGGTGAAATAGAATTCGCGACTAGTACCTCTAGAAGAGTCGTATTTTCCGATAAGGAGATTTGTTCGGACCTTAGATTGCTGCCTTTCACTCCAGTAACGTTGAAGGAACAGATATTCAAAATCGGCGAAGCTATTGCAAGAATTCTGTATAATAGAAAACCATACCAGTGCCTCTCCTTCCAAGGAAGCTCTTATGCCATTGAATATCAGGTGATTATCTTGTACTACATTCATATTCAAAACATCGCGTAACGTGTTAAGAAAAGAAACCGGATTACTAGCTTTCCCATTAAATTTCGGTAAAATATCTTTGATATTGAAAAAGTTAGTCTTATACAAGGTAGATTGATTAGGAATCTGATAATGAACATCATTTACGTGAGAATTTTGATTTGTACTTTTCTGAATGTTTTCAAAATGAGAGACCTTATTTTTTAACATATTTATCTCGTCAATTAACAATTGAATATGTGAATTATCTTGATAATTAGGTTCATTTACCTTTCCGTTCACAGGACCAACATCTAACTGCTCAAAACTCGTACCGGGAACAGACTGTACTTGTGGTGTCTCATCGCGATCGCCTGAGCCATATTCACCAGCTCGCGTATTAACCATTTTAGGGGATAAGGACAAAAGAAATAGTTAAGTTTCAAGAATAACTTTTTATAGCCAAATTCGTTAAGATAAATTTTGAAAATAAGTAAATATATCGATAATAGAGTTGTTATTTTTGCCTAAATGTTGGAGCGCCAAATATGTAGTGTTACGTGGGTTCAGTACCAAAATAAAGCTATAATTACTAATAACAACTCTACCTTTAATGTATTTTACTTATAATTGAATCATTAAACTCTTTTAATAAATCAAAGAAAATAACTACGGTAAATAAACTGTGTATTCTTCTACTTCTTTTACAAAATTGTTTTATTAACTAAACTGATTCCCTACGATAGCTAGTTATAAATACCTATTTCTATTGTAGATCACTAACCTAAGATGCGCACACTAAATCTTCCTACTGGATTCCTCGATGAAATGTCCCTATTTATACGGATCTATGTCCTGGATTGTGGTTATTCACGAGAATTTGTTTAATCTCGCTTTTCCAAAGGATATTAGTATTGTAAATATAACATGTTCTTCCAAAAAAGGATATATGTAGATATTATATATATATATATTCTTATGTCACCTTCAAAGCATTAAATGCATGTTTACATAACTAAAATTTCCATTCATATGTTGTAGACGATACCAAAATGCTGTTTTAATGACCTTTAAAATATATTTATCTTTTTATAACTCAATTTTGATGGTTTTTCTGTCCCAATTATTTTCCAACTAACTTCTTTATTTCTTAATCTCCATGGAATTTTTATTTTACTTGCTAGATTAATATGTGCTAAATACATTTCTATTTGGAAACCAATCATGTCTTTTCTTGTGTTTACATAGTAACTCTGACATATATTGTAGGTACCATCGCACGCGAAATTAACTGCACTAAATGAAATTGCGAATCCATGGATACAGCTTACTTAAAGTTCACTTTCCCAATTTGGACAGTATAGATGTTGGAATGTTGTTTTACATTGTAATTTTCATTAAAAAGTGCTAAATAGAAGAATACCTTATATACCAGTGTTTTCTCATCTACCCTCGGTTAATCGTTGGCTGGAGATAGTATTATTATTTAATTTAACCGTGCTCTCTGCATATATATATAATAATATCTGGAAATTTTGCCTTTATATATGAATCGAAAAATTGAAAAACAAAATTAAATACAATTACAGCGCCATCTATTGAGTGTACGCAGAACCCACATTTACAGATCTCTATACGGTAGCTAAATATCATTACATACTCCCCGATTAAAACTGTTTCAAAACTTGTGAATAAGCAAATTTTGTAACAGGAAAAAACCTGTAAAAAAGGTAAATCAACAAAATTAACTGTAATGAGTTACAGGTTCGTGTTTATGAAAATGAAAATTGAAATTAACGAATCAAACGTCAAGTAGAAAAAAAAATAAATGAACCTATCATAGCATTCATTGAATTAAGATAATCAATTAATTAACGAGATATTATGTTTTTGTTTTTTTAAATTCAAATAAAATCATGACAAATAAATATCGATAAAACAGATCCATAATCAATCAGCAGTTCTGTATGGGAATAAACAATTGCCATTAAAATTTCCAAATGGTTGTCGATTTTCAATGTAACCGAGCTCGAATACATATTCACCCAGCTTCTGTAAAATTACGAAAGGACCGGCAAAAGGTAAACTTATTTTCGCGCATATGTTGTTTTTCAAATCAGATTTTCTATTGAGTTTTAATATCACAGTGTCTCCAATGTTAAAATCATACCTCTTTGTTTTCTTTTTAGAGAATTTTTCTGCATTTCTCTTATGAATTTTCTCCATTCTACTTTGTGCGTTGGTAATAAGAGATTTTATGTCTAAATCTTCATCAAAATCAGTCCATGGACGTACAGGTAATTTAGCTGTATAGAAGGAGATCGGCGTAATTTCTGTTGTAATAGAAGGAATATTGTTTATTACAGTTTCAATTAAAGGAATGTAATATGACCAATGATCTTGATTCTCGGAAGTATAAATCCTAAGAAATTGTAGTACAGTTCTGACTTGCCGTTCTGAAGAATTGCATCTTGGCCATCGGATAGGAGTAAAAGATACCTTAACATTGTTGAAATTCAAGAATTTGATAACCTTTTTTGATCTGAAATACGTTGCATTATCTAGTAAAATTCTGTTTGGTATTCCTACGTTTTTAAAATATTTCTTTAAACAATTCATGACAGTAAAGGCATTTGTCTTCTTAGTTTTGTATAATTTTGTTAATTTTGTGAAATTATCATGTACAATTAGAATATGTTTATAACCATCTGAATTTATCAAGTTTTGAAGGAAATCTAACGATACCAGTTCCAAGATATTGTCTGCTTTAATATGTTTGTAATCACCAAATGTAGAATGGTTCTTATATTTGGATAAAATACATAAATTACAATTTGTTGTTACCTGTTTACACAATTTATAATCTTTATACGTTGTATATCTCTCCCTAAATATTAGGTGTAACTTCTTACACCCTACATGCAAAAATCTGTAATGTAGATCGTTTAATATTTTTAATGCCAATTCCCTGTTTAATAAAATTAGTTCTTTACCCTGAACTCTTTTGTGTAACAAATAATCTTTCACAAAATAGTGTTTCTTTTCTTTTTTTCGTTTTTCATAAGTTTTCCTTTTATTCCGAAAATATAGGGGTCATTGACTTGCATAGTAAATACCGTTCTGTGTTTGTAAAGTTTATCATGATCCTGTTTTAAAATAGAATAACCATTGTATGGATTTATGTAAAAGGTGTCGAAATGGTGATTATCCGTAACGGTTCGAGAAAGGTAATCAGCTATATGATTGCTCTTACCAGGTATAAGATGAATTGTAAAATTAAAAGATTGTATACTCAAGTACCATCTATAAAGGCGATTATTTCCGTAAATACGATTATTAATAATAGCAGGAATTCCTGAATTGTCGGTTTCTACCTTGAAGTATCGTCCATGTAAGTAAAATTTGAGTTTTTGAATAGAATACACAATTGCATAAAATTCTTTGACTAAAATGCTATAATTTCGTTTTTCTGGAAATGAACATTTTACTCTGTGGTATTGTTTCATTCACAGGTACATGTTTAAGTTGTTCTCTCATCTCTTTTGCGATTCTGAAATAGGAGGAGCCCTTTTCAATTAACAGCCAATTGACAGATCTGTATAGGACTGATTGATCACAGCGTTTATCATAATTGATAGGTGAGTCTGCTTCGTTAGCACTAATTAAACTCCTGTAATAATGTATACACTGATTAATTCTAGCATTTCCTGCAGCAAAACGCTCCACTATTTGATGTGATGTAGACAGACCAGAATATTTGCCCATTATCTCTGCGAACAGCTCAAATCTTTTACTATCATCTTTGATTTTTTGATTTGGAGACTCAAGAACATGAGCTCTCATGATTCGAAGATCTTCTTCTGATATGACATTATTTGGCGTTGTCTTACATAAAATGGCTGAAGTTAGTGAAGCCGTAAGGATAATTACATATAACATCTTTATTATATTATTTAATATTCAGGTATGAATTTACTCTGTATTTTCTCTCCCTAGTAGAGTAGAGTAAAATACATCAACTAGTTTGCAAGCATCATTTGGCTCAAAGCACCCCATATTAGCCAAGTTGAAACAAGAGATAGTGTACGCATTAGGAATTGCTTTACAGAGGCCATCTATTGTGTCCTTAGGCCAAGTTGTTTCTTGGTTAAAAACAGTGGAGAGTGCCCCTCTGATTTCCCAGCTAAACCTTGTTGTTAATAAGTCCCCATTGATTGTTGCCATACAACAAGTTTTCTCATAATGTAACAAAGAATCCCTTTTTAAAAAGCAACACGGAGGATTTCTTAATACACGAGCTGTCAACGTTGGTCCATCAAGACTCAATATATCATTGACCTTATACTGGGCCCTATTCAATGTTTCTCGCTTCTCGACCATATGTATCTTTTCAAAATAACTAAGCCTTGCATGCTCTAGTTGTTGTCATAAGTATTATATTTTGAATTGTTATATGATGTAAATGAATTCTTTCTTGAGCTGCTATATAGTTCATCAAATTCCCTCAGTAAATCTGTCATGTCCTGATAATTCTTGATCTGTTGAGATGTGATTGCTCTCGCAATGGTAAAATCGTAATGTCGTGATAAATACTTTACTAATTCTTCTTCTGGAATCATAGGTGTAAGATATCTGGCGACAGAATATTTGGAGGTGAAATAGAATTCGCGACTAGTACCTCTAGAAGAGTCGTATTTTCCGATAAGGAGATTTGTTCGGACCTTAGATTGCTGCCTTTCACTCCAGTAACGTTGAAGGAACAGATATTCAAAATCGGCGAAGCTATTGCAAGAATTCTGTATAATAGAAAACCATACCAGTGCCTCTCCTTCCAAGGAAGCTCTTATGCCATTGAATATCAGGTGATTATCTTGTACTACATTCATATTCAAAACATCGCGTAACGTGTTAAGAAAAGAAACCGGATTACTAGCTTTCCCATTAAATTTCGGTAAAATATCTTTGATATTGAAAAAGTTAGTCTTATACAAGGTAGATTGATTAGGAATCTGATAATGAACATCATTTACGTGAGAATTTTGATTTGTACTTTTCTGAATGTTTTCAAAATGAGAGACCTTATTTTTTAACATATTTATCTCGTCAATTAACAATTGAATATGTGAATTATCTTGATAATTAGGTTCATTTACCTTTCCGTTCACAGGACCAACATCTAACTGCTCAAAACTCGTACCGGGAACAGACTGTACTTGTGGTGTCTCATCGCGATCGCCTGAGCCATATTCACCAGCTCGCGTATTAACCATTTTAGGGGATAAGGACAAAAGAAATAGTTAAGTTTCAAGAATAACTTTTTATAGCCAAATTCGTTAAGATAAATTTTGAAAATAAGTAAATATATCGATAATAGAGTTGTTATTTTTGCCCTAAATGTTGGAGCGCCAAATATGTAGTGTTACGTGGGTTCAGTACCAAAATAAAGCTATAATTACTAATAACAACTCTACCTTTAATGTATTTTACTTATAATTGAATCATTAAACTCTTTTAATAAATCAAAGAAAATAACTACGGTAAATAAACTGTGTATTCTTCTACTTCTTTTACAAAATTGTTTTATTAACTAAACTGATTCCCTACGATAGCTAGTTATAAATACCTATTTCTATTGTAGATCACTAACCTAAGATGCGCACACTAAATCTTCCTACTGGATTCCTCGATGAAATGTCCCTATTTATACGGATCTATGTCCTGGATTGTGGTTATTCACGAGAATTTGTTTAATCTCGCTTTTCCAAAGGATATTAGTATTGTAAATATAACATGTTCTTCCAAAAAAGGATATATGTAGATATTATATATATATATATTCTTATGTCACCTTCAAAGCATTAAATGCATGTTTACATAACTAAAATTTCCATTCATATGTTGTAGACGATACCAAAATGCTGTTTTAATGACCTTTAAAATATATTTATCTTTTTATAACTCAATTTTGATGGTTTTTCTGTCCCAATTATTTTCCAACTAACTTCTTTATTTCTTAATCTCCATGGAATTTTTATTTTACTTGCTAGATTAATATGTGCTAAATACATTTCTATTTGGAAACCAATCATGTCTTTTCTTGTGTTTACATAGTAACTCTGACATATATTGTAGGTACCATCGCACGCGAAATTAACTGCACTAAATGAAATTGCGAATCCATGGATACAGCTTACTTAAAGTTCACTTTCCCAATTTGGACAGTATAGATGTTGGAATGTTGTTTTACATTGTAATTTTCATTAAAAAGTGCTAAATAGAAGAATACCTTATATACCAGTGTTTTCTCATCTACCCTCGGTTAATCGTTGGCTGGAGATAGTATTATTATTTAATTTAACCGTGCTCTCTGCATATATATATAATAATATCTGGAAATTTTGCCTTTATATATGAATCGAAAAATTGAAAAACAAAATTAAATACAATTACAGCGCCATCTATTGAGTGTACGCAGAACCCACATTTACAGATCTCTATACGGTAGCTAAATATCATTACATACTCCCCGATTAAAACTGTTTCAAAACTTGTGAATAAGCAAATTTTGTAACAGGAAAGAAACCTGTAAAAAAGGTAAATCAACAAAATTAACTGTAATGAGTTACAGGTTCGTGTTTATGAAAATGAAAATTGAAATTAACGAATCAAACGTCAAGTAGAAAAAAAAATAAATGAACCTATCATAGCATTCATTGAATTAAGATAATCAATTAATTAACGAGATATTATGTTTTTGTTTTTTTAAATTCAAATAAAATCATGACAAATAAATATCGATAAAACAGATCCATAATCAATCAGCAGTTCTGTATGGGAATAAACAATTGCCATTAAAATTTCCAAATGGTTGTCGATTTTCAATGTAACCGAGCTCGAATACATATTCACCCAGCTTCTGTAAAATTACGAAAGGACCGGCAAAAGGTAAACTTATTTTCGCGCATATGTTGTTTTCAAATCAGATTTTCTATTGAGTTTTAATATCACAGTGTCTCCAATGTTAAAATCATACCTCTTTGTTTTCTTTTTAGAGAATTTTTCTGCATTTCTCTTATGAATTTTCTCCATTCTACTTTGTGCGTTGGTAATAAGAGATTTTATGTCTAAATCTTCATCAAAATCAGTCCATGGACGTACAGGTAATTTAGCTGTATAGAAGGAGATCGGCGTAATTTCTGTTGTAATAGAAGGAATATTGTTTATTACAGTTTCAATTAAAGGAATGTAATATGACCAATGATCTTGATTCTCGGAAGTATAAATCCTAAGAAATTGTAGTACAGTTCTGACTTGCCGTTCTGAAGAATTGCATCTTGGCCATCGGATAGGAGTAAAAGATACCTTAACATTGTTGAAATTCAAGAATTTGATAACCTTTTTGATCTGAAATACGTTGCATTATCTAGTAAAATTCTGTTTGGTATTCCTACGTTTTTAAAATATTTCTTTAAACAATTCATGACAGTAAAGGCATTTGTCTTCTTAGTTTTGTATAATTTTGTTAATTTTGTGAAATTATCATGTACAATTAGAATATGTTTATAACCATCTGAATTTATCAAGTTTTGAAGGAAATCTAACGATACCAGTTCCAAGATATTGTCTGCTTTAATATGTTTGTAATCACCAAATGTAGAATGGTTCTTATATTTGGATAAAATACATAAATTACAATTTGTTGTTACCTGTTTACACAATTTATAATCTTTATACGTTGTATATCTCTCCCTAAATATTAGGTGTAACTTCTTACACCCTACATGCAAAAATCTGTAATGTAGATCGTTTAATATTTTTAATGCCAATTCCCTGTTTAATAAAATTAGTTCTTTACCCTGAACTCTTTTGTGTAACAAATAATCTTTCACAAAATAGTGTTTCTTTTCTTTTTTTTCGTTTTTCATAAGTTTTCCTTTTATTCCGAAAATATAGGGGTCATTGACTTGCATAGTAAATACCGTTCTGTGTTTGTAAAGTTTATCATGATCCTGTTTTAAAATAGAATAACCATTGTATGGATTTATGTAAAAGGTGTCGAAATGGTGATTATCCGTAACGGTTCGAGAAAGGTAATCAGCTATATGATTGCTCTTACCAGGTATAAGATGAATTGTAAAATTAAAAGATTGTATACTCAAGTACCATCTATAAAGGCGATTATTTCCGTAAATACGATTATTAATAATAGCAGGAATTCCTGAATTGTCGGTTTCTACCTTGAAGTATCGTCCATGTAAGTAAAATTTGAGTTTTTGAATAGAATACACAATTGCATAAAATTCTTTGACTAAAATGCTATAATTTCGTTTTTCTGGAAATGAACATTTTACTCTGTGGTATTGTTTCATTCACAGGTACATGTTTAAGTTGTTCTCTCATCTCTTTTGCGATTCTGAAATAGGAGGAGCCCTTTTCAATTAACAGCCAATTGACAGATCTGTATAGGACTGATTGATCACAGCGTTTATCATAATTGATAGGTGAGTCTGCTTCGTTAGCACTAATTAAACTCCTGTAATAATGTATACACTGATTAATTCTAGCATTTCCTGCAGCAAAACGCTCCACTATTTGATGTGATGTAGACAGACCAGAATATTTGCCCATTATCTCTGCGAACAGCTCAAATCTTTTACTATCATCTTTGATTTTTTGATTTGGAGACTCAAGAACATGAGCTCTCATGATTCGAAGATCTTCTTCTGATATGACATTATTTGGCGTTGTCTTACATAAAATGGCTGAAGTTAGTGAAGCCGTAAGGATAATTACATATAACATCTTTATTATATTATTTAATATTCAGGTATGAATTTACTCTGTATTTTCTCTCCCTAGTAGAGTAGAGTAAAATACATCAACTAGTTTGCAAGCATCATTTGGCTCAAAGCACCCCATATTAGCCAAGTTGAAACAAGAGATAGTGTACGCATTAGGAATTGCTTTACAGAGGCCATCTATTGTGTCCTTAGGCCAAGTTGTTTCTTGGTTAAAAACAGTGGAGAGTGCCCCTCTGATTTCCCAGCTAAACCTTGTTGTTAATAAGTCCCCATTGATTGTTGCCATACAACAAGTTTTCTCATAATGTAACAAAGAATCCCTTTTTAAAAAGCAACACGGAGGATTTCTTAATACACGAGCTGTCAACGTTGGTCCATCAAGACTCAATATATCATTGACCTTATACTGGGCCCTATTCAATGTTTCTCGCTTCTCGACCATATGTATCTTTTCAAAATAACTAAGCCTTGCATGCTCTAGTTGTTGTCATAAGTATTATATTTTGAATTGTTATATGATGTAAATGAATTCTTTCTTGAGCTGCTATATAGTTCATCAAATTCCCTCAGTAAATCTGTCATGTCCTGATAATTCTTGATCTGTTGAGATGTGATTGCTCTCGCAATGGTAAAATCGTAATGTCGTGATAAATACTTTACTAATTCTTCTTCTGGAATCATAGGTGTAAGATATCTGGCGACAGAATATTTGGAGGTGAAATAGAATTCGCGACTAGTACCTCTAGAAGAGTCGTATTTTCCGATAAGGAGATTTGTTCGGACCTTAGATTGCTGCCTTTCACTCCAGTAACGTTGAAGGAACAGATATTCAAAATCGGCGAAGCTATTGCAAGAATTCTGTATAATAGAAAACCATACCAGTGCCTCTCCTTCCAAGGAAGCTCTTATGCCATTGAATATCAGGTGATTATCTTGTACTACATTCATATTCAAAACATCGCGTAACGTGTTAAGAAAAGAAACCGGATTACTAGCTTTCCCATTAAATTTCGGTAAAATATCTTTGATATTGAAAAAGTTAGTCTTATACAAGGTAGATTGATTAGGAATCTGATAATGAACATCATTTACGTGAGAATTTTGATTTGTACTTTTCTGAATGTTTTCAAAATGAGAGACCTTATTTTTTAACATATTTATCTCGTCAATTAACAATTGAATATGTGAATTATCTTGATAATTAGGTTCATTTACCTTTCCGTTCACAGGACCAACATCTAACTGCTCAAAACTCGTACCGGGAACAGACTGTACTTGTGGTGTCTCATCGCGATCGCCTGAGCCATATTCACCAGCTCGCGTATTAACCATTTTAGGGGATAAGGACAAAAGAAATAGTTAAGTTTCAAGAATAACTTTTTATAGCCAAATTCGTTAAGATAAATTTTGAAAATAAGTAAATATATCGATAATAGAGTTGTTATTTTTGCCCTAAATGTTGGAGCGCCAAATATGTAGTGTTACGTGGGTTCAGTACCAAAATAAAGCTATAATTACTAATAACAACTCTACCTTTAATGTATTTTACTTATAATTGAATCATTAAACTCTTTTAATAAATCAAAGAAAATAACTACGGTAAATAAACTGTGTATTCTTCTACTTCTTTTACAAAATTGTTTTATTAACTAAACTGATTCCCTACGATAGCTAGTTATAAATACCTATTTCTATTGTAGATCACTAACCTAAGATGCGCACACTAAATCTTCCTACTGGATTCCTCGATGAAATGTCCCTATTTATACGGATCTATGTCCTGGATTGTGGTTATTCACGAGAATTTGTTTAATCTCGCTTTTCCAAAGGATATTAGTATTGTAAATATAACATGTTCTTCCAAAAAAGGATATATGTAGATATTATATATATATATATTCTTATGTCACCTTCAAAGCATTAAATGCATGTTTACATAACTAAAATTTCCATTCATATGTTGTAGACGATACCAAAATGCTGTTTTAATGACCTTTAAAATATATTTATCTTTTTATAACTCAATTTTGATGGTTTTTCTGTCCCAATTATTTTCCAACTAACTTCTTTATTTCTTAATCTCCATGGAATTTTTATTTTACTTGCTAGATTAATATGTGCTAAATACATTTCTATTTGGAAACCAATCATGTCTTTTCTTGTGTTTACATAGTAACTCTGACATATATTGTAGGTACCATCGCACGCGAAATTAACTGCACTAAATGAAATTGCGAATCCATGGATACAGCTTACTTAAAGTTCACTTTCCCAATTTGGACAGTATAGATGTTGGAATGTTGTTTTACATTGTAATTTTCATTAAAAAGTGCTAAATAGAAGAATACCTTATATACCAGTGTTTTCTCATCTACCCTCGGTTAATCGTTGGCTGGAGATAGTATTATTATTTAATTTAACCGTGCTCTCTGCATATATATATAATAATATCTGGAAATTTTGCCTTTATATATGAATCGAAAAATTGAAAAACAAAATTAAATACAATTACAGCGCCATCTATTGAGTGTACGCAGAACCCACATTTACAGATCTCTATACGGTAGCTAAATATCATTACATACTCCCCGATTAAAACTGTTTCAAAACTTGTGAATAAGCAAATTTTGTAACAGGAAAGAAACCTGTAAAAAAGGTAAATCAACAAAATTAACTGTAATGAGTTACAGGTTCGTGTTTATGAAAATGAAAATTGAAATTAACGAATCAAACGTCAAGTAGAAAAAAAAATAAATGAACCTATCATAGCATTCATTGAATTAAGATAATCAATTAATTAACGAGATATTATGTTTTTGTTTTTTTAAATTCAAATAAAATCATGACAAATAAATATCGATAAAACAGATCCATAATCAATCAGCAGTTCTGTATGGGAATAAACAATTGCCATTAAAATTTCCAAATGGTTGTCGATTTTCAATGTAACCGAGCTCGAATACATATTCACCCAGCTTCTGTAAAATTACGAAAGGACCGGCAAAAGGTAAACTTATTTTCGCGCATATGTTGTTTTTCAAATCAGATTTTCTATTGAGTTTTAATATCACAGTGTCTCCAATGTTAAAATCATACCTCTTTGTTTTCTTTTTAGAGAATTTTTCTGCATTTCTCTTATGAATTTTCTCCATTCTACTTTGTGCGTTGGTAATAAGAGATTTTATGTCTAAATCTTCATCAAAATCAGTCCATGGACGTACAGGTAATTTAGCTGTATAGAAGGAGATCGGCGTAATTTCTGTTGTAATAGAAGGAATATTGTTTATTACAGTTTCAATTAAAGGAATGTAATATGACCAATGATCTTGATTCTCGGAAGTATAAATCCTAAGAAATTGTAGTACAGTTCTGACTTGCCGTTCTGAAGAATTGCATCTTGGCCATCGGATAGGAGTAAAAGATACCTTAACATTGTTGAAATTCAAGAATTTGATAACCTTTTTTGATCTGAAATACGTTGCATTATCTAGTAAAATTCTGTTTGGTATTCCTACGTTTTTAAAATATTTCTTTAAACAATTCATGACAGTAAAGGCATTTGTCTTCTTAGTTTTGTATAATTTTGTTAATTTTGTGAAATTATCATGTACAATTAGAATATGTTTATAACCATCTGAATTTATCAAGTTTTGAAGGAAATCTAACGATACCAGTTCCAAGATATTGTCTGCTTTAATATGTTTGTAATCACCAAATGTAGAATGGTTCTTATATTTGGATAAAATACATAAATTACAATTTGTTGTTACCTGTTTACACAATTTATAATCTTTATACGTTGTATATCTCTCCCTAAATATTAGGTGTAACTTCTTACACCCTACATGCAAAAATCTGTAATGTAGATCGTTTAATATTTTTAATGCCAATTCCCTGTTTAATAAAATTAGTTCTTTACCCTGAACTCTTTTGTGTAACAAATAATCTTTCACAAAATAGTGTTTCTTTTCTTTTTTTTCGTTTTTCATAAGTTTTCCTTTTATTCCGAAAATATAGGGGTCATTGACTTGCATAGTAAATACCGTTCTGTGTTTGTAAAGTTTATCATGATCCTGTTTTAAAATAGAATAACCATTGTATGGATTTATGTAAAAGGTGTCGAAATGGTGATTATCCGTAACGGTTCGAGAAAGGTAATCAGCTATATGATTGCTCTTACCAGGTATAAGATGAATTGTAAAATTAAAAGATTGTATACTCAAGTACCATCTATAAAGGCGATTATTTCCGTAAATACGATTATTAATAATAGCAGGAATTCCTGAATTGTCGGTTTCTACCTTGAAGTATCGTCCATGTAAGTAAAATTTGAGTTTTTGAATAGAATACACAATTGCATAAAATTCTTTGACTAAAATGCTATAATTTCGTTTTTCTGGAAATGAACATTTTACTCTGTGGTATTGTTTCATTCACAGGTACATGTTTAAGTTGTTCTCTCATCTCTTTTGCGATTCTGAAATAGGAGGAGCCCTTTTCAATTAACAGCCAATTGACAGATCTGTATAGGACTGATTGATCACAGCGTTTATCATAATTGATAGGTGAGTCTGCTTCGTTAGCACTAATTAAACTCCTGTAATAATGTATACACTGATTAATTCTAGCATTTCCTGCAGCAAAACGCTCCACTATTTGATGTGATGTAGACAGACCAGAATATTTGCCCATTATCTCTGCGAACAGCTCAAATCTTTTACTATCATCTTTGATTTTTTGATTTGGAGACTCAAGAACATGAGCTCTCATGATTCGAAGATCTTCTTCTGATATGACATTATTTGGCGTTGTCTTACATAAAATGGCTGAAGTTAGTGAAGCCGTAAGGATAATTACATATAACATCTTTATTATATTATTTAATATTCAGGTATGAATTTACTCTGTATTTTCTCTCCCTAGTAGAGTAGAGTAAAATACATCAACTAGTTTGCAAGCATCATTTGGCTCAAAGCACCCCATATTAGCCAAGTTGAAACAAGAGATAGTGTACGCATTAGGAATTGCTTTACAGAGGCCATCTATTGTGTCCTTAGGCCAAGTTGTTTCTTGGTTAAAAACAGTGGAGAGTGCCCCTCTGATTTCCCAGCTAAACCTTGTTGTTAATAAGTCCCCATTGATTGTTGCCATACAACAAGTTTTCTCATAATGTAACAAAGAATCCCTTTTTAAAAAGCAACACGGAGGATTTCTTAATACACGAGCTGTCAACGTTGGTCCATCAAGACTCAATATATCATTGACCTTATACTGGGCCCTATTCAATGTTTCTCGCTTCTCGACCATATGTATCTTTTCAAAATAACTAAGCCTTGCATGCTCTAGTTGTTGTCATAAGTATTATATTTTGAATTGTTATATGATGTAAATGAATTCTTTCTTGAGCTGCTATATAGTTCATCAAATTCCCTCAGTAAATCTGTCATGTCCTGATAATTCTTGATCTGTTGAGATGTGATTGCTCTCGCAATGGTAAAATCGTAATGTCGTGATAAATACTTTACTAATTCTTCTTCTGGAATCATAGGTGTAAGATATCTGGCGACAGAATATTTGGAGGTGAAATAGAATTCGCGACTAGTACCTCTAGAAGAGTCGTATTTTCCGATAAGGAGATTTGTTCGGACCTTAGATTGCTGCCTTTCACTCCAGTAACGTTGAAGGAACAGATATTCAAAATCGGCGAAGCTATTGCAAGAATTCTGTATAATAGAAAACCATACCAGTGCCTCTCCTTCCAAGGAAGCTCTTATGCCATTGAATATCAGGTGATTATCTTGTACTACATTCATATTCAAAACATCGCGTAACGTGTTAAGAAAAGAAACCGGATTACTAGCTTTCCCATTAAATTTCGGTAAAATATCTTTGATATTGAAAAAGTTAGTCTTATACAAGGTAGATTGATTAGGAATCTGATAATGAACATCATTTACGTGAGAATTTTGATTTGTACTTTTCTGAATGTTTTCAAAATGAGAGACCTTATTTTTTAACATATTTATCTCGTCAATTAACAATTGAATATGTGAATTATCTTGATAATTAGGTTCATTTACCTTTCCGTTCACAGGACCAACATCTAACTGCTCAAAACTCGTACCGGGAACAGACTGTACTTGTGGTGTCTCATCGCGATCGCCTGAGCCATATTCACCAGCTCGCGTATTAACCATTTTAGGGGATAAGGACAAAAGAAATAGTTAAGTTTCAAGAATAACTTTTTATAGCCAAATTCGTTAAGATAAATTTTGAAAATAAGTAAATATATCGATAATAGAGTTGTTATTTTTGCCCTAAATGTTGGAGCGCCAAATATGTAGTGTTACGTGGGTTCAGTACCAAAATAAAGCTATAATTACTAATAACAACTCTACCTTTAATGTATTTTACTTATAATTGAATCATTAAACTCTTTTAATAAATCAAAGAAAATAACTACGGTAAATAAACTGTGTATTCTTCTACTTCTTTTACAAAATTGTTTTATTAACTAAACTGATTCCCTACGATAGCTAGTTATAAATACCTATTTCTATTGTAGATCACTAACCTAAGATGCGCACACTAAATCTTCCTACTGGATTCCTCGATGAAATGTCCCTATTTATACGGATCTATGTCCTGGATTGTGGTTATTCACGAGAATTTGTTTAATCTCGCTTTTCCAAAGGATATTAGTATTGTAAATATAACATGTTCTTCCAAAAAAGGATATATGTAGATATTATATATATATATATTCTTATGTCACCTTCAAAGCATTAAATGCATGTTTACATAACTAAAATTTCCATTCATATGTTGTAGACGATACCAAAATGCTGTTTTAATGACCTTTAAAATATATTTATCTTTTTATAACTCAATTTTGATGGTTTTTCTGTCCCAATTATTTTCCAACTAACTTCTTTATTTCTTAATCTCCATGGAATTTTATTTTACTTGCTAGATTAATATGTGCTAAATACATTTCTATTTGGAAACCAATCATGTCTTTTCTTGTGTTTACATAGTAACTCTGACATATATTGTAGGTACCATCGCACGCGAAATTAACTGCACTAAATGAAATTGCGAATCCATGGATACAGCTTACTTAAAGTTCACTTTCCCAATTTGGACAGTATAGATGTTGGAATGTTGTTTTACATTGTAATTTTCATTAAAAAGTGCTAAATAGAAGAATACCTTATATACCAGTGTTTTCTCATCTACCCTCGGTTAATCGTTGGCTGGAGATAGTATTATTATTTAATTTAACCGTGCTCTCTGCATATATATATAATAATATCTGGAAATTTTGCCTTTATATATGAATCGAAAAATTGAAAAACAAAATTAAATACAATTACAGCGCCATCTATTGAGTGTACGCAGAACCCACATTTACAGATCTCTATACGGTAGCTAAATATCATTACATACTCCCCGATTAAAACTGTTTCAAAACTTGTGAATAAGCAAATTTTGTAACAGGAAAGAAACCTGTAAAAAGGTAAATCAACAAAATTAACTGTAATGAGTTACAGGTTCGTGTTTATGAAAATGAAAATTGAAATTAACGAATCAAACGTCAAGTAGAAAAAAAAATAAATGAACCTATCATAGCATTCATTGAATTAAGATAATCAATTAATTAACGAGATATTATGTTTTTGTTTTTTTTAAATTCAAATAAAATCATGACAAATAAATATCGATAAAACAGATCCATAATCAATCAGCAGTTCTGTATGGGAATAAACAATTGCCATTAAAATTTCCAAATGGTTGTCGATTTTCAATGTAACCGAGCTCGAATACATATTCACCCAGCTTCTGTAAAATTACGAAAGGACCGGCAAAAGGTAAACTTATTTTCGCGCATATGTTGTTTTTCAAATCAGATTTTCTATTGAGTTTTAATATCACAGTGTCTCCAATGTTAAAATCATACCTCTTTGTTTTCTTTTTAGAGAATTTTTCTGCATTTCTCTTATGAATTTTCTCCATTCTACTTTGTGCGTTGGTAATAAGAGATTTTATGTCTAAATCTTCATCAAAATCAGTCCATGGACGTACAGGTAATTTAGCTGTATAGAAGGAGATCGGCGTAATTTCTGTTGTAATAGAAGGAATATTGTTTATTACAGTTTCAATTAAAGGAATGTAATATGACCAATGATCTTGATTCTCCGAAGTATAAATCCTAAGAAATTGTAGTACAGTTCTGACTTGCCGTTCTGAAGAATTGCATCTTGGCCATCGGATAGGAGTAAAAGATACCTTAACATTGTTGAAATTCAAGAATTTGATAACCTTTTTTGATCTGAAATACGTTGCATTATCTAGTAAAATTCTGTTTGGTATTCCTACGTTTTTAAAATATTTCTTTAAACAATTCATGACAGTAAAGGCATTTGTCTTCTTAGTTTTGTATAATTTTGTTAATTTTGTGAAATTATCATGTACAATTAGAATATGTTTATAACCATCTGAATTTATCAAGTTTTGAAGGAAATCTAACGATACCAGTTCCAAGATATTGTCTGCTTTAATATGTTTGTAATCACCAAATGTAGAATGGTTCTTATATTTGGATAAAATACATAAATTACAATTTGTTGTTACCTGTTTACACAATTTATAATCTTTATACGTTGTATATCTCTCCTAAATATTAGGTGTAACTTCTTACACCCTACATGCAAAAATCTGTAATGTAGATCGTTTAATATTTTTAATGCCAATTCCCTGTTTAATAAAATTAGTTCTTTACCCTGAACTCTTTTGTGTAACAAATAATCTTTCACAAAATAGTGTTTCTTTTCTTTTTTTCGTTTTCATAAGTTTTCCTTTTATTCCGAAAATATAGGGGTCATTGACTTGCATAGTAAATACCGTTCTGTGTTTGTAAAGTTTATCATGATCCTGTTTTAAAATAGAATAACCATTGTATGGATTTATGTAAAAGGTGTCGAAATGGTGATTATCCGTAACGGTTCGAGAAAGGTAATCAGCTATATGATTCTCTTACCAGGTATAAGATGAATTGTAAAATTAAAAGATTGTATACTCAAGTACCATCTATAAAGGCGATTATTTCCGTAAATACGATTATTAATAATAGCAGGAATTCCTGAATTGTCGGTTTCTACCTTGAAGTATCGTCCATGTAAGTAAAATTTGAGTTTTTTGAATAGAATACACAATTGCATAAAATTCTTTGACTAAAATGCTATAATTTCGTTTTTCTGGAAATGAACATTTTACTCTGTGGTATTGTTTCATTCACAGGTACATGTTTAAGTTGTTCTCTCATCTCTTTTGCGATTCTGAAATAGGAGGAGCCCTTTTCAATTAACAGCCAATTGACAGATCTGTATAGGACTGATTGATCACAGCGTTTATCATAATTGATAGGTGAGTCTGCTTCGTTAGCACTAATTAAACTCCTGTAATAATGTATACACTGATTAATTCTAGCATTTCCTGCAGCAAAACGCTCCACTATTTGATGTGATGTAGACAGACCAGAATATTTGCCCATTATCTCTGCGAACAGCTCAAATCTTTTACTATCATCTTTGATTTTTTGATTTGGAGACTCAAGAACATGAGCTCTCATGATTCGAAGATCTTCTTCTGATATGACATTATTTGGCGTTGTCTTACATAAAATGGCTGAAGTTAGTGAAGCCGTAAGGATAATTACATATAACATCTTTATTATATTATTTAATATTCAGGTATGAATTTACTCTGTATTTTCTCTCTAGTAGAGTAGAGTAAAATACATCAACTAGTTGCAAGCATCATTTTGGCTCAAAGCACCCCATATTAGCCAAGTTGAAACAAGAGATAGTGTACGCATTAGGAATTGCTTTACAGAGGCCATCTATTGTGTCCTTAGGCCAAGTTGTTTCTTGGTTAAAAACAGTGATGCCCCTCTGATTTCCCAGCTAAACCTTGTTGTTAATAAGTCCCCATTGATTGTTGCCATACAATAAGTTTTCTCATAATGTAACAAAGAATCCCTTTTTAAAAAGCAACACGGAGGATTTTCTTAATGAGCTGTCAACGTTGGTCCATCAAGACTCAATATATCATTGACCTTATACTGGGCCCTATTCAATGTTTCTCGCTTCTCCGACCCATATGTATCTTTCAAAATAACTAAGCCTTGCATGCTTCTAGTTGTTGTCATAAAGTATTATATTTTGAATTGTTATATGATGTAAATGAATTTAACTTTCTTGAGCTGCTATATAGTTCATCAAATTCCCTCAATAAATCTGTCTGTCTGATAATTCTTGATCTGTTGAGATGTGATTGCTCTCGCAATGGTAAAATCGTAATGTCGTGATAGCTCTTTACTAATTCTTCTTCTGGAATCATAGGTGTAAGATATCTGGCGACAGAATATTTGGAGGGTGAAATAGAATTCGCGACTAGTACCTCTAGAAGAGGCGTATTTTCCGATAAGGAGATTTGTTCGGACCTTAGATTGCTGCCTTTCATAAGTAACGTTGAAGGAACAGATATTCAAAATCGGCGAAGCTATTGCAAGAATTCTGTATAATAGAAAACCATACCAGTGCCTCTCCTTCCAAGGAAGCTCTTATGCCATTGAATATCAGGTGATTATCTTGTACTACATTCATATTCAAAACATCGCGTAACGTGTTAAGAAAAGAAACCGGATTACTAGCTTTCCCATTAAATTTCGGTAAAATATCTTTGATATTGAAAAAGTTAGTCTTATACAAGGTAGATTGATTAGGAATCTGATAATGAACATCATTTACGTGAGAATTTTGATTTGTACTTTTCTGAATGTTTTCAAAATGAGAGACCTTATTTTTTAACATATTTATCTCGTCAATTAACAATTGAATATGTGAATTATCTTGATAATTAGGTTCATTTACCTTTCCGTTCACAGGACCAACATCTAACTGCTCAAAACTCGTACCGGGAACAGACTGTACTTGTGGTGTCTCATCGCGATCGCCTGAGCCATATTCACCAGCTCGGGAACAGA